>CAJVPZ010000757.1:0-17126 GCA_910592135.1 Racocetra fulgida | reverse complement strand
TAGATTAGCAATAGCTACAGATAGATATATATAATTCTTGAATAGCTTAATCTTAAATAAACAGAGGCAGGATTGCCAAATTAAAAAAAAAAATTTATTATATATACTAAGTTAGTTTTTTTGAACCAATCTACTTTTTATATTAATATGAAATACAGTATAAAGTTTGTAACTCACTATATTGACATCCTAATAGTATTGAAAATTATATGTTTACAATATTCACAGAAGCATAAATTTTTTTAAAAAAATCAAAATTTTTTATTTTATATTCACATTTGTGAATATAAATAATTTTTATTAGAATGTAGTAACTTAGTGTAGTTGATAAGTTGTCACACTCCTCAAGTAACAAAACAAGAGTTCAAATCCCATTGACGACGAAATTCGAATTTAAAAAATATATTATAGTAGACTGTGTATAATCTGATAGATCAGCACTTATAATTTTGGTTATATCAGCTTGTATTGGGAGGCTGTAGAACAATAGTGTGATGCATGAGTTATACGAAACTCAAGTAAAACAGCTATATAAATCTAGTGATTAGAGTATACAAAAGCCTACTTAGTAAGTCTTGAGTAAAAAAGTAGTACAGATCTTTAATAGTACTATATAAAGGATTATCTAAGAGATCTGAATACTGATTTTAGTAAACTGAATAAGAATCAGGTGTTTGACAAACACCACACCAACCAGGCTATCAAAGAAGACTGGAGAAAAAAGACTAATTGTAGAGACCAGAAGCAGATCACAGCTTTTTCAGACCATCTGAATTGAAAGTTTGGAATACTGACAAAAGGTTTTGGTGAACTTTGCAAGGATAGTAGTAGGTAATAGTAGTAACTTCAGCTTGCAAATACTTGTTCTCAAACTTAATATAAGTTATTGAAAGTTTAGATTAGCCAAATTGAGAGTATTAAACAGCTCTAGCAACAATGTTTCAAAAATAATTTAGTTCTAAGAGCTCTAGGAAAAGCATTTAGAAATTCTTTTAACAAATAATTGTAGCAGAAATATATTAGTGATACAAAATAGATTGCATATTAGTAGATCTGTGCAATCTAATAAATATAAAAACCCATTAGTTACAATTCTGATCAAATTGTCAATTATTTAGCCAAATTTTAAATTCTTTTACTTCAGTTCTGATTAGATGATCAACAATTTTAACTGGAATTATAACTAATGGGTTCTTATATTTATTAGATTGTGCAAATCTGCCAATATGGCATTTAAATAAATAACCCTCTAGTTAGTTTGTAAGTATAGCAGCTAATGTAAAATTTAAAGTGTAATACCAATACACAAACTAATTAAATAGACAATCAAAAGTTGCTTGTGTAGCTAGTTGTACTTTCTAATATAAGGGGCTCTTTAAGTGAGCTCTGTGCCTAAATACTTGAATAAAAATCTCAGCCCAAAGAGGCTAATTAATAAAAAAATAAAAAATAAATAATTTCTATTTAATTAATAAAATTTTATTTATAAACTATTTTTTTTAATATGAATATAATAATGGACTAAATGCTAAGAAAAGGGTCAAAAAATAACAAAAAAAAGATCTTTGAAAAATCAATTTTTATTTATAAATCTTATAATAAATCATAAGAAAATATAAACTTTAAAGAGCTATACTACAAAATTTTATTAATACAACTACTTTTGTATCTTAAATGAAAAATAATCCTAACCTTATTCTAAATTAATTTATATAAAAAAATCTCTTCTGAAAAAATTGTCATCTTCGGCCCTTTTTCCAGCACCTAACCTATATGTTTACAAAAATCATCATACTGTCTTATGAATTTCCAATACTGGCTTCTAGCTCTCCTACAAAAAATTGTCCAACCCTGTAATTCTGACCAATTGAATTTCAGGATCAGGTGGAACGTAAAATTGAAACGAACAAATTTTAATTAGGAAATTACCTTTTGCAGCCTAATTAAAAAATGTTTCTTGTGATGTTTTACTAATACACGTTATTGTTCTAATTTTAACACTAATTATAACACAGGTTTCTTGGTTTTCATTTTATGCGTAACTTTTTTTACTTAGAAAACAAAACACGTTTGTTTTAAATCTGATTTTAACTTTTGGTTGGTCAAAATTACTGGAGATGACCAATTTTTTGTGGAAATGTTACCTAAAATTGCTAGATCCGGGATTACTATGATGAGTGTCGATTTGCTGGTCATATAGATAATCATAATAATAGAATCTATAATGATAATATAGATGATCATAATAATAAACGAAATCTATAATCATGACTAAATTGGATAGTATGAACGATATTAAATGGAGTTTATGCACACAAAGTAACGAAATTTACCCGCATTATTTTACATAAAAAGGTTACCTCTTTTTATTTTTATTAACATAATGAAAAATACAATTAAAAAATACAATTAAGGAGAGAAAAATAGATCACAATAATTTATAGTTAGAACGATATAGATATGTTAAACTTTGGTAACTCGAGTAACTCTGGTGGTCGAAAGGGTTATGTGGCTGTACTCTCAATTAATAGTAAATCCATTTTTGATCAGTTTACTTTTGCAACATAATTACTATTATTATACATAAATAAGTTGCGGTTGATTCGAATCGGCCAATCAGAAGTCACTGGAACTTTCATTCCAGCGGTAAAAAATCTTCATTATAACATGTAAAAATATTTTACTGCTCTAGTTAATTTCTACATCGTTAGTTAAACGGTTCCAATCCTTAGTTTTTATAATATAAATTTTTCTTAAAAAATGACTCGGCCGGATTATTAGAACAATCACGGCTATCTTCATGATTCTAAAAATTGCCGCTAACCGAAAGGTGAAATAGTGGTGGCAGAAAAAGTTCGCGATCAAGTGATTTCTGATCATTCTAAATCTCATAATGCAGCCAGAATATGGAATACATACAAAGTCAGTGATTATTTTTCACATGTATGCACGTGTGCGGATCCAATCAAATTACTTGATTTTTTGAAAATAAAACAATTTGATTGGTCCGCACAGACGCGGGTATGTGAAAAATAAACACAATTAGAATATGTACTGAACAGCAGAGACTGTTAATGTTCACATATATTAAAACTGGAGAGAGGGATTCACTCTGGATCGGGCACTGATCGTTGATTGGGTCACAATCACCTGATCGCGAATTTTTTCCGAAGCTCATCGATTCAGGTTCATAGGACGGAATTCGTTTGATTGGTTGATGTAGATCAATTGCCCGGGTAACTTATTTATATGCTTTAGAGTACTTTGTTAGAACTCAAGTGTTAATAAAAAAAAAAACGAAAAATTAGATTGCTTTTAAAAATAATCTCTAATAATCTCTAATTTAAGTAGTGTTAGCAGCGACTTTTTGAAATGACAAAGAAAAAAACAACTTGAAGAGTACTTTTTCAAAACAGAAAGTTTCGTTTAAGAACTTCATTATGCTATATTTAAAATAAACTTTGCTTAATTTGAATAGGTACGTACGTACAAGTTCTTTAGCAGTAAAAGATGCGGGCTTAATGTTTAACCAATCAGACGAATTTCGCCCTGAGATTCAGGGAGCATAGTTATGTACACATAATACATTATACGCAAATAGAAATTTTCTAAAAGCAATTCTAACATTTAACTTATTACACAGATTTACAAATTAGTACTTGTAATAAGCTACGTATGCAAAATTAATTCTTTTCTCGTAACTCAGCCGGACTTTTTTTTAGTAAAATTTTTTTTTTTTTTGCTATTATCGTTAGTATAAAAGGTTTTATACGTAATTAAAAGTTAATAGGTCGGGTGGGTGTGTCACTCTTTAACACTTATACGTATGTGCGTGCGTATATGCATACATATGTATAGTATGTGTGCTATGAGAAACGGCTAATTGATGTGCCTAAACATTTAAATTTTCAAAATTTCCAATTGTTTGCGGCTTATACTAATTATACTTTCGAAAACAATCAGCTTTTTATCAACACTTTTGTAATAAAAAAATATTATTTAATCAAAAAAAGAATTTGCCATAACTTAATGTATATAGAATAATTCTGAGTCGTAACGTCTATTTATAATTTTTTTCAAATCTAAAAGTTTTTCTAATTAGGAAACGAACCAACTTTTTCAGGATATTTTAATTTATGCATATTATATTTATGGAACATGAAATTCACTGTGCCATATCGATATAGTATAATTGACTGCGTTATTTTTTTATATCGACATTGTATAGTGATATGTAATTTTAAATATATATTTTTTGTTTCACATGAATACTTTATTTCGAAAGTAACCAATTATACCATTTATACGCATTGAATGCAATGAATACATGTAGGTTGACCTATCAAACTATGCCCCTGAAATTAGATCTTCGTGCATACATCAAAAATGCTAAATAAATTTACCAATTTAGGCGTGTTATTTGGTGTACCAATTTTAACTTCAAGATAATACATATATATATATATACTATGAATGAGTTCAAAGTCGAAGTTAATTTGCAAAGCCAGCATAGCCGGTTTCCTTTTTTTAACTCCTACTGGTTATTCCTTTTTTTTTTTTTTAACTCCTACCGGCTTAATCGCTGATTTTTAATCCGGTCATTGTCGTCGTCGTTATGGCTAATACGTCATCTATAAAAAGCTTATCGTAATTAGCCTCACGATTGATTGATCAGTCATTAACACTAAGGTTTCTTACGTTCTTTTTTTGTTTTTTTTTTATATACACACTTCTATTTAACTTTGCCACGAGTAAATCTTATATCTGTCAATTTAATCTGTAAAGATGCTAATTCAAAAAACTAGTCGTTGGTTTGTCATTTTTATATGGTTGATAAATACGAGTTTTGGCGCACAACTTAATTGTGATATCCCCATATACTGTTCTGGCCCAATTCTTGAACAAATTCAATTAGCTCGCTTATTTAATGATTCAAAAACTTTTGTTGATATGGTAAAGTTATTTATTTAAAGATAATCTAAATTATCAAAATTTTTGATCTAAATATGGGTGAGTTTACTTTAACAGCCAACAAAGAAACCCCTTAATGAAGTTTTAGAAGCAGGAAACAAACTTCCTCAAAATGCATCCAAATCTACACTACAAGACTTTGTCAACACATATTTTTCTAAAGAAGGCCAAGAATTAGTTCAAATCGAATTACCCAATTTTAATCCATCTCCATCTTTCCTTAAAAAAATTAAAGAACCAATTATTCGTGAATTTGCCAAACAAGTACATAATTATTGGTCAAACCTTACGCGCAAAGTTGATCAAAGCTTTATGTGTTCAGGATGTGTGTCGAGTTTTATCCCGGTCAATAGAAGCTTTGTAGTACCCGGCGGAAGATTCCGAGAAATTTATTATTGGGATAGTTATTTTGTTATTGAAGGATTGTTGGTTAGCGAGATATATGAAATTGCTAAGAATATGATTGAGAATTTTTTGGATTTGATAGAGATTTATGGGTTTGTGCGTAAGTAAAGTATATTTTTAACTTTATTTACATACCTAAATGTCAAAATCATGTCAATTTTATTTTCTATATTGTTTTTTTTACTAACTAAAATATTTTAATTCAAGCCAACGGTTCACGAATATATTATTTAAATCGATCCCAACCTCCATTATTAACTCAAATGGTGAAAATTTATTATGAAGCCACTAATGATACCTCATTACTTCGTAAAGCATTTCCAACATTGCTCAAAGAATACAATTTTTGGTATAAAAACAATACAATAAGTGTACATAAAAAAGATAAAACATATCATTTAAGTCATTATGATGTTTATAATTTTTATCCACGCCCAGAAAGTTTTTATGAGGATTATACTACAGTCGAACTGGATTCATTTAATTTAACTGTGAAACATGAATTATACTCTGACATAGCAACAGCTGCAGAATCAGGATGGGATTTCTCATCGAGATGGGCAAGAAATCCTTACATTAAACCACCAACTAACAGTTCTAGTAATAACTTTGAAATTCTTCGTACGTTAAATACTAGAGCTGTAGTCCCGATTGAATTAAATTCAATTTTATATATGAACGAAATTACCCTATCCGAATTCGCGAAACAAGTTGATGATTGGAAAACGGTAAAGGAGACGGTAAACCGGCTAAAGAAATCGGCGGAAGAAAGACTTGAAGGGATGATCGAATTACTTTGGGATAGTCACACTGCAACGTTTAGAGATTATAATCTGACCAGTAATACTCAATCTAAAATATTTTCTCTCGCAGCATATTTTCCATTTTGGTAAGATTTTAAAAATATTTTACGTAGTGTCTTTTTAAATTATAATATTACTAATATTGTTACTAATATTTTTTTTATTTCTAGGGCTCGAGCATTACCAGAAGAACTGCTTACAGATTCGAAAAATAATTACAAATCTTTTTCTAATGTATCATACCTATTATCAAAATATAAAGGTTGTCCACCAGCTACAGAAATCAATTCCGGTTTACAATGGGATTTCCCAAATTCTTGGCCTCCATTGATTTATGCAATAATCAAAGGTCTTTTAAATTCTTATCATGGTTATTATAGCAATTCTCAAAATATAGAGGATCCAATGTTCTTAGATCTTGCATTGAATATAAGTCAACGTTATGTTTCTTCTGTATTGTGTGCTTGGTATTCAACGGGTGGATCCATACCCGAATTATTGACTAAATTACAAGGCACCACCGATGTTGGACATATGTTTGAAAGTAAGTTAATTTCTTTGCAAACTCTAACGATAGTTTTATAAATCATTTATAATTATATAGTTTATAATTACTTTTTAATTAAACTATTTCATTCGTGATTCATAGAATACAGCGCGTTAGAAACCGGTGTGCCGGGTAACGGCGGTGAATATCAAGTTCAGGATGGATTTGGATGGACAAATGGTGTTTTATTATGGATAATGTCAAATTTTGGTGACAAATTAGAGGTTCCAGAATGTATTAATAATCAATAATTGTTTGTTTTTAATTTAAAGCAAATTAATAGTACATACATATGCATATCAGAATATCTTAAAACATAGATTTTTTTATCAAGTATGTATTTTTATAGAAAAATAATAAAACGCATCATTCGATTCGTTTTGTGGATCTGTGCGATTTTCGTGACCTTGTAAGTTATCGAAATTTTGGTTCGACCCCACATATCTAATATTGAATTCATGAATTGAATTCAATTCTATAAGATCAATAAAATCCATCATATTTATAAAAGCATAATGTTCCCCTTTTTTTTTTTTTATGATATATATTAAAGTTTAATGCTACTGTACTGTATATGTTATAATCTAAGTAGTTTAATATTCTAAAATTTAAATTTTAGAATTTCCATAAAATTAATGTTCTATATAATTAATTACTTTTTGATTACGCTTGATTGCGCCGGCGAATAAATCAATAAAAGACATAAAATAAAATTGTTAAAATTCGTTCGCGTATTTTTTTTTTAACAAATGTCGCATTCACATTGATAAATGCCAGAATGAAGAAATCTATCTATGTATATATATGCTAGTGCTGTACATTGTATGCATGAGATTTTCGGGCTTTGCGTGAAAAATTAATTGCGCCAATCGTACATGTAATGGATGTCGGTTGTGTTATTAGGTAAATATATGCCGTCTTCTATTTTAAGTCTATAAAACATCCTCAACCTAACGTCCTACTAGTAAAACATCAAAAGTTATTCGAGAAAAATGTCCAATGTTCCATAAAAAAAATTGTCCCATGCTTTTTTTTTTGACCGTATAAATAAAATAAAAATCATCCTTCCACAGGCATTCTACGTTTTGGCTTTGGTGCACGTTTTGGCCTCGTTGATAAGCTATTTACTGCACGCCATTCGCTTGGTAGTGAAAATCGAAAGTCATCACGCATGACTTCTTCCGGGAACTTCCAATATTGTTTTAGCGTGGCTACAACTTTCTGAAATGAAGAAACAGCAGCCTATTGAATTAATTAAAATATAATTAGTCGATCGATAAGGACCATTTATTATTCATATAAAGACGGACCGAATTTGGTTTTACGGAATTTAAACCACCAATCAACTGATATTGTTCTAAAGGTGACAATTCAGGTCCAAGTAAAGCTGACAAACAGGCACTAGCGGATGCTGATAATGGTTCCAAAACGTATCCGCCTATAATTATAATAAAATTTTTTATATACCAACAAATATATATATTTCAAAAAATATATAATAAACACTATAAATTAATTAAACCTTCAAGAGCAAGAACAATTTTCCCGTTAGCCAAAGATTTAAGCATCTGTGTCATGAATGCATAACCTAATATAAATGATGATAAAATATGATAAAATATTATTTATGATAAAATATTATTAACTTATTAACCAATGTATTTATTTTAAAACTGAATTTTACCTCTAGGAGTAATTTTATAACCGCCAATCTTGTAAACGTCTTGATTAGTGTGATGAATTTCAAAAAAAAAAAACATCTAATCGGTATGGTATATGGGGAGGTCAATAGAAAAAAGGCAAATCTTTTTAATAATAGATATGTATTTTTAAAATTAAAATATCGCAACAACTACCAAATAAAATTTAATAAAAAAAATTTTATCAAATTTGATTAAATTTATTTAGTAGTTATTGAATCATTTTAATTTAAATTTTTACATTGAAAAAATTTGCCTTTTTTCAGTTGACTTATCCCATATATTCAACTTAATATTTAATACTTACAAAATCATCATGGCCTTCAGCAGCGTCAAAACCAGCAGACACGATAACCAGGTCAGGGTTATATTGCATGGCAATTGGCATCACTATATGCTTGAATGCAGCAACATACTCGGTATCACCCATCGCATCAAGTTCTAAATTAAAGCAGCATTAAATATAATTTATAATTTATACAATTAACTATAATTCAAAATAATTAAAATGAAATACTCACTATCGTCTTCGGAAGAAAAAGTAATATTAACGTTTTTACCTAGTCCATTACCCGTACCAAGGTCAGAGGGTGAACCAGAGTAAGGATAAAAGTTACCATTATCCCAACGGTGCAATGACAAATACAGTACGTCATCACGATCGTAAAACATGTCTTGTGTGCCGTTTCCATGACTAATTGATTTATTTTATTTTATTATTAATGGAGCCAACATATTAATAACAACATATTAATAATAATATATTTATAATTACTTACTGAATGTCCCTGTTTGGGGTTAAAAAAATTAGTCAGCGTGATCATTATCAAACAATTATAAAAAATATAACTATATAATTAATGAGATAAATCTTACCAGTCAACTATAAGAATTTTTTTAACGTGATTAGGATAATTTTTCAAAACCATGTTCGCTGCAATACCTATTAACAATATGAAATAAATAAAGAAATTGATTATGTTAGACAGTAACTTATCATTCTGACAAGTATTGGGACATCCGACACCTACCGACATTATTGAAATAACAAAATCCCCTATACAAGTATATAAGTATATAATAAGTATATAATTATAAAGATCAAATTTTAACTTTGATAGAAATAATAATATACGTACATAGCTTGATTTCGTTCAGCATGATGGCCGGGAGGACGTACTATCGCAAAACCATTGGCAACCCTAATTAATATATATACATTAAAAAAAAAAGTTTAAACCTCTGAAGGTAAAATGAACAATAAATGAGTGCGTGAGAGTGAAAACCTGGAAACCGATCATTAAATCGGTTTCCAGGTTTTCACTCTCACGCACTCAAATAAAAAATTACATACTTCCTGGACGCGACAGCGCAGACAATTTCAATAACAGACCCTGCAGCCATTCTAGCCGCATTTGGAGTTCCGGCAGGATTATAAGTAGTATCACAGCAAATGCCTAGTTCACCACAAGACATAGCATCTTTAAGAGCCGGTGGAGACCATTCAATTAATTTTTGGACTTTGCCAACTGAATCTTTTTTCTCAATATCTGCAATATCTGCAACAGATTCTTCGCAGACCTTTACATCAGAAATTTCATCGATCTTTGGCATACAAATCCTCTTATATGAGAAATACGTGGCAACATGTTCACCTACGTGACAACTTTCAAGCTCCTCCTTTGTTGCCATCCTAGAACGTATTCGTTTGACCCTTCGTAAAAGACTTTAAAAAACAATAATAAATAAATAAATAATTAATTAATTGATTAATAAATTAATTAATTAAAATTTCAATTTACCCTTGACTCTCAAAAGTTCCCATGATTTCAATACAACGCTCTGGATTTTCAGGATGACTGGTTGATTTGTTATCACGATATCTACATGGACATTCATGTAGTAACATTGTTTCATCAAAGACGATAGCGGTGTGCTCACGTGTCAGCCTACCCTCATCTGATTGGTAGAAACATCTATATTCTTGCCAAGATTTTAAATCATCTTTTCCAAGAGGACCAATTGAAACTGGAGCACTTTGAAAATAAGGCAATATATCAAGAGGGGTAACCATTTTAGCTTGCTCAGGACCCCAACCTTCGAAATGAACAAATACACGTTCTTGTAAAGCAGGATCAACATGTGGGATTGATGGTTCATCAATGTCCATAATTCGAGCAGAAGTTAATAAACCATCTTTATAACAAGCTATTCGATCACCGATTTTAAAAACTTTTCCTTCAGAATTGATAAAAGAAGGAAGCAAATCATCTTGTTGAGAACGAAACCTTCTATCGTTTGGTCTTACATAATTTGAAATAGTTTCTGGAGGAGGTTGAGTGATGAGTACAACAACATCACTTGATGGTAGTTCTTGTTTGTCGTCATCAATATTAGACTAAGCAAAAAAAAAATATATAAATATATATATATACATATATATATTCATAAGATAAAGATAATAATATATATACAAGGGATAATAGGTAAGTGAAATGACCGACAAATTATCCGAAAATCTAAAGTTTCACACGGGCCACATGGGCGTTTAATATAACTCAAAACGAGTTTATAGAGTAAAAATTGTTGACGTCGCAAGAAACAAATTTACAAAATTTGGCAATGATATATTGATTTATTTGGACATTAATTCAAAAAAATCCAAGGAAATTCATACCGGAAGATTATTTAGGTCATCATTTTCAGTAGTAGGGGTAGGAGGCCAGTAGTTAACGGGATCGTTAACCCCATATTCAATAGGAGAGGGAGGCCAGAAATCAGGAGACGGAGTGGTCTCTTCAACTCGTTGGTGTTTAACTTGCTTTGTGTCAATAGATAAGTCCGTGTTCTTGCGCTTCATAGAGCCAAAGTAGACTTGAGTGCACAAAAAATAATATAAATACAAGCAAGAAGGAAAATTAAAAATAAAAATAAAGAGGAAATGAAATCGAATCGAGTATTTAAATGATAAAAATTTTGTGGCAAATTGCCAATCAGAAGCGACGAAAGGTAGTAATAAGAAATTTAATAGGATGACGAAAGTAGCACGTGATTTTATTGTAAATCACCAAATAATGAACTGCCTGATAAAGTTGAAATTATTTTTTTTTTATTTGTAAATTCGTAGTTAAAAATTACTCAATGAACAATAATGTCGACAAGGCAATACTAGCGATATTTGAAACAGTTTAAACTCTTGTTTGAACAATACATCTGTACTCCTTTCCTATTCCTCATTTTGACAACAGCAGGATCATCAAAATGCAACACTTTTTAATAGAAAACAATATAAAAAACCAAATTTCTCTTGATAGATGAGGATTTCTTTTTAATACTTCTATAATAATTGTCTCAGATTTTATCATTTTCTCAATAAAGGAATTACTCCAGTTTGGTATAACCTTGTTGACGAGAAAGATGCTGGTATTGCGCAGATCGCGTTGTACGGTCGTTGTTTTGGTGTCGGAAAAAAAGCTTTTAAAGTAAATTAATCATGCAGATCCCGTAGCAATGATGACTATTTTATATTATATATCTGATATATTATTATTATATTAGCATTTATAAATTTTACAATTGCAGGCTTGTTTAACCCGTGTCACCCCCGATTTTATAGATGAAGGGAGGTGATAAGATGACTTGTCACTTCGTAAAGATATGATTATGGAAATCGGAAAGGACCGGTGGTTGTGTACGTGTCACATTAACTGTTAAGTAACTGTTAAGTAACTGTTAAGTAACTGTTAAGTAACTGTTAAGTAACTGTTAAGTAACCGTTAAGTAACCGTTAAGTAACCGTTAAGACAAAGATCCTATTATTGACGCAACGTTAACGTTAATGCGTTTTCTTCTAAATTACATGGTACGTACGTACACTGAAATTCTTAAAATTTTTACTCTTTCGTTGTCATTCGTTATCATTCATAATCATTCATAATCATTCATTATCAGTCGTTATCATTCGTTATCATTCATTATCATTCGTTATCATTCGTTATCATTGTGAGGAAAGAAAATTAAATTCCTGAGATTCCTAAGGTATTTTAAAACGCATAACTGATAACGGTAGTGTTTAAATGCTAATTCATAGATTGTCATAGATTGAGACTCGCCACTTTTTAAGTTTCGTACTGATTGTTTAGTTTCATTATTTTTGTTTTATATTGTACAATTATTTATGCTGTAGAATGCATGTACGTACGTACGTACATACGTAAGTACGAATGTATCATGTTTAATTTTATACACCACTACAAATAATTGAATCCAACATAACGCCATAACTTTGAAAAGATTATATAACTATAATAGGAATAAATATCATGATTAGGCAACGATTCTGTTTACGATTCTGTTTATTTATATTATTATTTTAATCCCTTATCGTTATTGATTGGATCGGGACAGTTAAACTGAAAATATACCCCAGAAAAAAACTATCATAATATAATCACTAAAAATGTATACTAATTTGAAAAGAAATTCGCATGTACGTACGCATGTATATATGCAAAAGTGCATTATACATTATTACGTACGTACGTACGTGAAAATAATGGTTTCAAAATCTATAGACCTTGACAAAGACAAAAGTCTAAGTACGTACGTACGTACGTATGTAAACTGCGAGAATATTGTATACACACGCCTTTGAGTCTGAATAAAAAAAGAAGCCTTACATTGCATCATGAACGATATCATGTGTCACGTGAAGCCATTGCCAAACTAAGGGGAATTTCACGTGTATAATTGAAACTTTTTCTTTTTTCTGCAATACAATTAGACCTCTGTGTATGAGTTTTATATTCTGAAGCAAAGGATAATGATTTCTTGTAAGATAATTTATTTCCTTAGTATCATCATGCGAATCAAAGTATGTATTACAAATACTGTTACTGTCTGTTACTAAATGTTACTGCTGGTGCAAAATATTTATATTTTTTTAAATCAAATGCAGTAAAGGTGCGTACGTACGTATGTACTTAAACGTAGGTAAGCTTCGCAAACTATATATTATGTGATAATATAAATACGTAATCCATTACCTATTAACGTTAATTGTTAGCCGCTTACCATTTACATTGCCTATCGATACTACGTATATTTGATTCTTTTTTTTTTTTGTTAAAATCTATTTAAAATTTTCAAACTTTAATATTGGTCATATTATTAATAGTGATACTTTAGAATATATATAGTAAAGTATTAAATTTTTAATATTAATTAGCAAATATATAGTTAGTTATAGTTACACCGTCGGTTTATAGTTATTTTGTAAAAAAAATGCTTACGTACGTACGTACAAATATACAGTACAATATACTATATACTGTAGTTTGTTTAAAATATTGTAAGTTATAAAAAGCTTTTTACAGTATATATAGAATTTAGCATTTGCCGAAGGTAAAATTCACCACGATATTAATATTACAGTATATGATTTATAAAAAATTTTATTCCAAATGTTAAACTTTGGAATTAAAGACTTAAATTAATATTAAGATTTTTAAATACTAAATATTTTTATTTAATATACTAAATACTAGTTATTTTGATTTATTTTGTATTAATATTTTTTGATTTAATATCTATTTTATAATAAAAACATTTAGGTTTTTTGTATTAATATTTTTTGATTTAATATCTATTTTATAATAAAAACATTTAGATTTTTTGTTTTAATAAAGTTTTGTTAATTTTTTTATTTAAAAATTTATTGTTTTTTTTACTAGTTTAAGATTTTTTAATATTTCTTATTTTTTTATTAGTTTAAAATTTTTTTTATTTCTTATTTTATTTTTGCCTATTTATTTTTTAATTATTTTATATAATATATTAAATTAATAGTTTTAGATTTAATAAATTTAATTTTAAAAATATTTTATAATTTTATAATTACTGTAAATTACTATATATTGTATTTGTTTTTTTATTAAATTATTATTATTTTTTTACTTTAGTAATTCTTTCTTTATTTAAATTAAGATAAAATATAACAAGTATACAATATATAAATAGAGGCTAATTTATTTTTTTGTATTAATAAAGAATTATTCAATACTAAAATGTAATAAAAATATATTTTATCACTTATATTCAAATAAAATCTGTCTAAATAGCTCATATTTACCTTATCTAAAATTCTAATTTACTAAAAATTTAAACTCTAAAAGTCTATATTAGATGTTTACCAATTTTGTCAAAATTACTACTCTATATAAAATATTATTAATTTAATAAAACATTCTCTAACAAAATTTCAAAAAGCGAAGTAAAGTAAAAAAAAATATAAAAAAAAGAATATTTAAAAACAAACAAATAAAAAAATAGCTAAACTAACAATAAAAATCTAAAATACAAATATAAAATTAAAGAATCTATCTACTAAATTGATACTTATTAATTAGAAAACTTAACTATATAATTATAATATTTATATAGAACTCAATTAAATTATTTACTTTATATATTTTTATTATTTTGTTTTATTTATTAAGTTAATAAATAATACTATTCAGAGGTTTAAGTCTTATAGCTTAATGATTAAACTTTCAAATCATCACAGACAAGATTAATGATTCAAGTCAAGCTGAAAGCAATTTATTAATTTGCTTCTATAACCTTTGAGTGCTAAATTAAACACAAAGCTCTGTGGCTAAGTTTAAATGCAAGTATAATACTAAAATAGAAATTTTTAGAAAGAAATTCAAATATAAAGAGTAAACATTATATATAATTATAATATTATAGAAAACTGTAACTACTGTATAAAGATTGTACAAGTAAGTCCTTCAAGACTTGTAACTTAGTTTAAGCAGTATCAATATCTCTATATTTAACTTATAGAGTATTTATTTAAAAAGGTAGTTATTAAACTGTATAAATTAATCCTTATCTGGATTAAAAATATAAGTACTTGATTAGAAAAATAATCATTTAACCAAAATTGAAATAGTGAGAAAAGTGATGAATATGTAAATAGACTATAGTAAAAAATTGGTTTTACCAAAATCAGAAACATCTTTAGCAGTATAGAATAAAAATATTATAGAAATCAAAAGTATAGAAATTGTCTAATATTTTAAATATATATAAAGATACCGAATTAAGTTCTAGTTACATCTATATAAAAGTTTATAACAAATAAATTTAAAATCTACTAACCTCTAAAGTTTACAATTCAAATAATAATATAGTATTATTGGGTTAGTATAACTCTCTAGACATAATTAGAATTATTCTGATCTTATATAACAATATACTAAAAACAAGTATAATATAAAAGTATAATATTACTGAGGTTAGTATAACTTTCTAAATACAGGTTACCCTCGTTAATATCAACCTATTTGAATTGGTTTTAAATCATGTTGATAGTGATATTAACGAGAAATCATATTAAAGTTGATATATATGAGGGAATTTATATATATATAAATTTATAAAAATTTGTTTTGTAGCTTAGGTTGATATTAACGAGGTTGATATTTACGGAAGCAACCTGTACAATCAAAATTAGGATTTTCTATAGAATAGATAGGCAATATAAGAAATAAACTTTGCTAATGATTAGTGATTATTAATTTTTAATATCAAAGTTGTAGAGTTGGCAGAGTTTGCTCATCTATTCTATAGAATATCTCAAAATTGTTCTGTATACTTGCAAAATATATTCTAAATTTCACTATAAAAGACAGTAAATGCTTGACAAAAGTTTTATTATACCTTTAACTCAGCACAGAGATAAAACAAACAAAAAATTTTTTTATTTAAAAATATATTGTATTATAAAAAAATTAATGTATTATATAATTGTTTTCAGTCTTAATTAAGGTTTTTATATGATCTCTCATATTGTTTATTAAATTTTTTATATATTTTTTAAACAAATGATTATATTTCTTTCTTATTTTGGCTTTTAAAATATTAAATTTTCTGGTTTTTTTTTGTTAAGTTCATTTTCATAAGCTCTCAAATATTCTTAATTAGTTTTTGTTCAGATAATATTGACAGACAGAAGAAAACTTGTATATTATTGTCTTCCTTTTATGCCTTTATGATTTTCAAACTGTGCTTTGAATCATTGTCTTTCTGCAAAATCTAATTAGTATAACCTTTGTTAAAAAGGTTTACAATAGAAAGCAGAAAGCTTGTTTCATATAGAGTGATTATATATTATGTATTAAAGTTATATATAAAGCAGACCAATCTGCCAAATCTTAAAAAAGAAAACAGTTCTATATATAGACTTTTAATAGATGCTTTTTTTAATCATTAATTCAAATAAAAGATAATTTTATCTGTAAATATTACAAAATTTTAGTTCTATGAATTATTTAATATTTTCTTTGTTTTTTTTTTTTTATATACCTTTACAATGTCGCAGAAGTGTGGATTTTTATTAGATATTTTAGTAGTATATTTTTGATTAATGAGAATACATATAGCCACACATGCAACTTTTGGTCATCTAATTTGAATAGTTCGCTCAAAGGTTTTATACTATATACCATACCTGTAATCTAACTAGGAGATTATCTATTTAAACTTTCTGATGTTTTTAATCCTACATCACCACCTTAACTATACCAATTCATAACCTCGTGCTGCTTCTTATTGAAGCCCACCCAGATCGACATCTGCTATACTACTTGTGCCCTAATTCTATAGATAACCTAGTAGGATTCTTATACTACCAGG
>CAJVPZ010000756.1:0-17134 GCA_910592135.1 Racocetra fulgida | reverse complement strand
GTTCTATAGAATAGGTGGGCAAACTTTGCCAACTCCGCAACTCCGATATTAAAAAATTAATGATTACTAATCATTAGTGAAGCTTATTTTTTATATTGCCTACCTATTCTATAGAACATCTGTATATTATCTTAGCAAATATACTTGGTATTAAAAATTGTTTATTTTATATTTCTAAATTGTTTAGCTAATATACTAACTGACTTTTAGCTTATTTTAAAAAAATTTTCAAACTTTTTGTCTTATTGTTTTGTTCTTTAACCTTATTAACTTTGTGTTTTTAATTTTGTAGATAAAAGGATGTAATAATTTAAAGAAGTAGTTAAATTGTCACTCTCAAATGGCAGGTTTAAAGTTTAAATTTTATTAGAGGTATTTTTAGAAAAATAGATCTGTATACTAGTAAAATTTATTTAACAATCAGTTGGATGTATTACCAGTAGCTTTGGTACTACTATTTTGAAATAGAAGCTTTTGGACAATTTAAATTCAAGAAACTAAAATATTTGAAACCCATTTAGCAAAACCTGAGCAAGAAGATAGTAAAGATCTTTGATAATATTGTGAAAAATCAGAACCTGAAACTGAAGAACTGAACAAACAACTTTAAGACAAGAAGGTTTATTAATCTGCCTGCTAGAGTTGTATTAGAGAAGAAGTTCTATATTATGAAATTAGAAAGCAAGAGAAGTAAAACTAAAAAGCATTTAAAGCCTAGGTATAATTCTCTATTTAGGTTAACTGATTTGGTAGTTAGGAAGGAATCAATATAAAAATTAGTTAATGTAGATATTAGAATTAGAACAACCTTGTAAAGATATAGATACTAAAATTATGTAGTTTAATAGTTAGCTCTAACTACTATTGTTGGTTTTAGTTATAATAAAAGGTATTTAAAATTTAATCTAAAAATATATGAGATATAGAACAATTAAGAAGATATATATTATACCTCCTCTAGAGTAATCTAATAGTACAAGAACCTTATAAGATTATTTATAGAGCTAGAACACAAGTATAATAGCATATATCAATCTGAGTGGTTTTTAATTAAAGCAATATGAGATTATATACTAGTATAATTGTGGTAGTAATACAGGACAAGGAATATCAGAGTGTTTAAATAAATAATCTTCTAGTTAAATTATTGATATAGCATCTAGTATAGAACCTTCAAGCAGACTACTTAAATAGACAATTAAAAGTTATACATATAAATAAATATATTCTTATTAACCAAAAATGTATTACTAAATATTTAATAAAAATTTATCTTTATGCAATATTGCAAAGGTTAAAATAAAATAAAAATTTTGTATATAAAATAACATTCATTGTTGCTAATAGCTTTCCAATTAATGATGCTAATTTCTTGACTTAAATTGTTCTTTTTGATGCTATTAATTTATATTTTAGCTTTAATTGTTTAATCTTTGATCTTGAAAGTGACAGCATTATTTCTTTTAAATTTATTCTAAAGCTCATATAATCTATAAATTGTATAGATTCGAACTGACTTTTTGTAAATTTATTATGAACTCCAATTCTAATATCAGGTTTGTTGTTTTCTTAAGGTGTTCTCTTAACTGTTCTTTTTTCTTTTTTTGTGCTATAATCAGAAGATCATTTAAGTAAGCCACAATTTGAATCTTTAGCATTCTTAGTTTTTTAATACCAGTCATAGGATCTTTGTAAATATTTGTAAACTTAAAGTTAGACAGTATTTTTTGTCTAAAAAATTGAATATGAAGTATTTTTTGGCAGATAAATATAAAAAATATGTTATTTATATTAATAAATACAAAATAATTATTCTTTTATACTAGTTGTTTTACAGTTTGAATAGATTCTATTTTGAAGTATTTATATTTTATATATAAATTTAATAACCTTAAGTCTAAGACAACACAACATGCTTTTTTCCATCTTTTTTGTTTAAAATATTTAAGTCTAAGATAAAACTTAGTAATTCTGTACAAATTTTTTTTACTGCATTTGAATCTATTAGCATTTTTATTTTTGTTTTTATAATTTCAAATCTTGATATACTATAATTATACAATAGTAGTTTTTTGATCTATTTGAATAAATAACTATTTGATATGATTGAAGTAAACTATAATATACTAAATGATTTTAACTAATTGTTCTTAAACCTTCTGAGCTGTCTAGCTACTAAAATAATATCTATATTTTTTATATAATACAGTAGTTATCTGATTAAAAAATTTCTTTAGAAGGTTGTACTTTCTTTAAAAGTTTTATTTATATTTAATTAGTGTTAATTTTATAAGCTCTATAAAAATTATTTAAAGTTTTTGAATAGATAGCTTTTTGTTGTAACTAGTTAAGGAATCTATATCTCTCTTTATTAGTATTATTATATAGTTTTATCTTGGTGTTTTTTTTATCAACTATTTCCTTAAGTTTATTGTTAAACATTTTTTTTTTGTTTTTTGACAAAATATATACAAGAAACATAGTTAAAGTACTATTGTAAGATAATTAATTATTACATAGAAAATCAGCTCTAGATATAATAGCAATTATATAATATTGACATATAGCAATGATTACATAACTATAACAATGATCATATTGCTTCAGTGAACGGTTATACTACAGAATCCTGACATTTAAAATCCCGACATACAAAATCTCGACAAACAAAATCCTAACAACAAAATCCCGACACTGCCAAAATCTTAATAGTGCTACTATAAGTATTTTGGCAGTGTGAGGATTTTGATGTCGGAATTTTGTTTGTCAGGATTTTGTATGTCGGGATTTTGAATGTCAGGATTCTGTAGTATAATCCAGTGAACCATTCATTTAAACTGCTATTCACTTGCATTTTATTTTTTATTTATTATTTATTATTTATATATTTATTTATATATTTATTTATATATTTATATATTTCTTTATTTTAAATATTCTATTTATTAAAGTTATTAATATATATAACATCATTATATATATGATCATTATGCATAAATTATTATGCATACAATCATTACATATAAATCATTATATATAGAATTATAAGGATAATATTAGTTCTAAAACTAAAAATAAAGGTAGTCTAATAAATAAAAGCCTAAAATAGACAGAGTGTTAGTAATATAATTATATAAAAAAAGACTTTGTAAAGGCAGATTTTAATACTTCAAGAATACTTATTATAATAAAGTTCTTAAAAATGTTTCTTAAAATTTCAAAAATATTTTTTTAAAAACCTATAACTACTTAATACATTGTTTAATCAAACATTTTAATTATACTATATCTCTTTTATAATTGTTAGTATATAATAGTATATCTTTAACAAGTTGTTTTACATTATAGTTTAACTTTCGTAACAAATCATAACTGTCTTTGCTTTAGTATCATTATCATTTAGTTTTGTATCAATTAATAATTTTTCAATATTATTAATAGAGTATAATACTGCAAAAGTATAGTAGCAAATATTGTAAATGATTCTATTAAACTTTTTTGTTATCTAGATATAGCTTATAAAAAGTATTATGCATACTTTACTACACAATATTTTTTGATATTTAGTTTTAAAAAGTATATAATCAAAGTATATTTCTATTAATAAGTCCTTAAGTTCTTTAGTTGAAAACCAAGGTTTTAGTTTATTAATATCAAAAAAGTTCTTCAAATTCTGCTTAACAGTATCATTATTATTTTGTGTTTATTGAAGTTTTTGTTGTTTTTCTGACTAGTGCTTCTTCAAACTAGACCTAAACTGAACTTTAGTCAAGTTTGAGTCTGGTTTAATTTTTGAACTAGACTCAAACTTTTATATTCAAACTTTTTAATCAAGTTTAGATTTGGTTTAAGTTTGGTCTGAAGTTTGAAAAATTGTTTAAATCTAATAGTAATTATATGTATTTTAAGTTTAGTTGTAGTTATATATATTTATTAGTACTAAATAATTTTATTTAGTGCATCAAGTAAGAATTAATTAATAAAATTTTTGGGGTTTGAGTTTCATAGCTTAGTGGTTAAGCTTTCAACCCCACAGACTAGGTCAATAGTTCGAGTCAGGCTGGAGACAAATTTTAATAAAATTTGCTTCTGAAACTTATAGAGCTATAAAATCGAATACGAAGCCCTGTGGAAGTCCAATTGCAGTATGAAACCAGAATAAGGAGTTCCTAGAAGAAGACCAGATTATGGAGTGTAGACATTATATGTGACAGCAGTATCACAAAAAGTTACATTACACAGAAGATTATACAAATTAGTCCTCTGGCTGGGGTAACCTGAAGGTAGTACCAATATCTTTGCATTTAACTTGCAGGATACTTGTTGGAAGAGTGATACAACGGTAGTCAAAACTGAAGTAATGAGAGAAGCAATGATATATGACTATGGGCTGTGATAAAGGATCAAATCTTAACTAGAATTAGAAGCTCTCTGGCTCTGCAGAATAACCTGTTAAAGAAGATTACTCAACATAGAAGTCATTACCTATCTCTGTATAACTAAATATACCAAATCGAAGCTTTGGTTATACCTATATAGAAGTCTATAATGAAAAGAGTTAAAGATTTACTAGTATAAATACTGCACCAACTAGAGTTAAGATACTCCAAGTTGGAAGTTGTATAATAAGTACAACAAAGGCCAATAACTAGAAGTATATTAGTTACTGTATATGAAACAAATTCTTAATGAATATTATAAAAGGGAGTACAAATATGATAGAAAAGTACACAAGCACATAAAAAACCAAAACAAAGAATGATAAAAGACCAGTAAATAGCAAACCGGTGGCAGCAGCAGGTTTCTAGCTTGAGATACGGGTTAGTAGTATCTGGGCAAATGAGTAGGAGGACTAGGCATTTATAGAAATGAAAAAATGCAAACTGATATAACTCAGTTAGTGCAAACACAAGTTAAATCCTAATTCATCAGATAGTATCAACTTTGTTATATAGCAAACCTAACTAGGTAGCAGAGATCTGGCTTGAGATATATGCACAAAAGGCTTTTAGCAGATACACTAATCTGGAAAGCCTTTAGGGACTAATTATCTGAATGAACCAAATTGGAAGGCACTGAGGTTTAATTGTAGATCATAGAGAGAATATGGTCACATAATTAAAATTAGTCAGTTGTGAAGCACAAAAACCAGGTAATATGAATATAGAATATAGAATACTTTGGTAGGTTTAGGTTACAGATAAAGTAGTCTGAGCCCTATATTTAAAAATTAGTTTGGTTAGTAAATATATAAGTAAGCAACAAAGTTGTATAGTTAGTTACAAACTTAAGAATTAATAACTTTACTGAAACTTGCAAAATTTGCAACTTCAATACTACTAGTAATTAACTTGTAATTAGCTATAAAGTAACTATATAGCTACTTTATAGTAGCTATAGTTTTACATTTACTTCAGGTTAGCAATACGCCTACTACTGTTTACTACTATGTTACTACTATTTTACTACTATTTTACTATATTTTTACTACAATTTTACAAAAAATTTTTTGTAAAATTGTAGTAAAAATATAGTAAAATAGTAGTAAAATAGTAGTAACATAGTAGTAAACAGTAGTAGGCGTATTGCTAACCTGAAGTAAATGTAAAACTATAGCTACTATAAAGTAGCTATATAGTTACTTTATAGCTAATTACAAGTTAATTACTAGTAGTATTGAAGTTGCAAATTTTGCAAGTTTTAGTAAAGAAAAGATACAAGAGATATAACCTAACCTTAACACCGAAAAGAAATTTAAAATTTTAAGAAATTTAAAATTTTATAAAATTTTATTAATAAAATTTTACAAACTCTTAAAATTCTCAATATTTATTAATTAATTCTAACTTTATATACTAATAAAATTTGGTTAACACCTAAAAATATATTAAACTAGTAAAATTATTTTTATTTTGTTTAAAAGTTTGAGAAAAAATACTTGATTTTGATTTTTTAATTAAAATATCAAAATTAAGTATCTTTTCAAATAAATAAAAACAACTCTACTAATTTAATGTATTTTTTGATGCTAAACAAAATTTTTTTTAAGTTTTTATAACTAGCTTCTTTGGGCTTATAGTTTTTATTCAAGTATATAGATGAGAGGCTTGTTTATAGAACCCCAGTACATTATATTGCAAATGCAGACCCAGCTTGTATCACCAGTATATCTCTACTACAATTATCTATTGTAAGAAGTTCTGGATGCTTTTCTGATACTCTTAAAACTAATTTATCTTCAAGGCATTGTTAGCTAGAGCTTTCTATATCTACAATCCAGCTAATTTAGACTTTGGTAACTTATACTAAGTTTGAGAACAAGTACTTGCAAACAGAAGCTGCTACCATTACCTACTTCTGTCCTTGCAGAGTTTACCCAAACCTCAGCACACACTTTACAAACTATTACTAGTATCTAAGTTATATCAGTAATCTAAACTCCAATTCAGATAGCCTGAAGAGGCTATAGCCTTCCTCTGGTCCTCATGGTTGGTCCTTTTCTTCTAATTACTCATTTAGCAGTCTGGTTGATATAATGTCTGCTAAACACTTGATCCTCATTCAGATTACTGAAATAGGTGTTTAGATCTTTTAGATAATCTTTTATATAGTACTGTTAAAGATCTGTGCTACTTTTTTGCTTAGGGCTTGCCAAGCAAGCTTCTGTATGTCTCATAGCCCCAATACTTGGATTAATTTGAGCTAAACAATTTTTATTTTTTTAGCTTTATAACTAGCCTCTTTGGGACTATAGTTTTTATTCAAGTTTATAGATAAGAGGCTCATTTATAGAACCTCAGTATATTTATATGCAGACCTAGCTTGTATTACTGAACTTTTCCGCTACAATTACCTGTTGTAAGAAGTCCCAGATGCTTTCCTGATACCCTTAGGACTAATTTATCCTCGAGGTATCGTTAGCTAGAGCTTTTTATACCTACAATCTAGCTAATCTAGACTTCAGTAACTTACGCCGAGTTTGAGGACAAGTTTTGTAAGCCAAAGCTGCTATCGTTATCTACTTCTAACCTTGTAAAGTTTACTGAAACCCCAGCACACACTTTACAGACTATTACCAGTACCTAAGTTCTGTCAGTAATCTAAACTCCCAATCCAGATAGCCCAGATAGGCTGTGATCTGCCCCTAGTACCCACAGTTAGGTTTTTTTCCTCCAGTTACTCATCTGGCGGCCTGGTTGGTATAGTGTCTTGCCAAACACCAGTCCTCGTCCAAACTACTGAAATTAGTGTCCGGATCACTTAGATAGCCTTTTACATAGTACTGTTGAATATCCGTACTATCTCTCTACTCAGGACTTGCCAAGCGGGCTTCCGTGTGCCCTAATATCTGGATTTACACAGCCATTTCACTTAAATTTTGTGTAACTTATGCATCACACTACAGTTCCACAGCTTCCCAATAACCCTTAGTACAACCAAGTTTACAGATTTGCTGATCCATCAGATTACACACAGTTTGTTGTAACACATTCTGTAAAATTCGAATTTCATCACCAATGGGATTTGAACTCTTGTCTATATATGCCACCGAAATAGGTTTTCAAAAAACATCTATTTCGTCTCTATTAGAGCAATTTGGAATTTTTTATATGCAATAGCAAATCTAATTTAGGTAGTTATATTCTTTATAATTTCGTCTCTTCAAAAAAAGTATCAAAAAATTTCGTCTTTTAAGTAAAGTAGGTCAAAAACAATTTCATTTTCAAATTTTAATTTCATACTCCGAAATCTAAAATAATTTTGTTGGCATGTATACCTGAGAAAGAATATAACTTATATCAAAATTTCACAAGAAATTTTTTTTGTTAGAACGCAGAAGGCAGTTTTATAGCCAAAATTTCAAGTTATTAGTACTTTTTTAAAAAAACATGATTTTCACATTACACCTGATCCTTTTATCTGATTGGCTAAAGTCATGTGTCAGAAAATTTTTTGTGGATAAGTGTCTACGAACACATACCAATTACACATACCAAACTTTAGGATTAGTATATTAGCACATAATAGGTTTTAGATTTATAATAGGTACGTATATAATCATGTAAATTGATATGTGTCCGTCAGAGACACAGAAAAATTCAATCGATTTTTGTAAAAATTTTGATTTATTTCAAGCTATTTGAGTGAAAAATTCGATTTATTTTGATTAAACAAAAATAAAAATTTTAACCATTTTTAAGCAAAATTTTCAATTCAGTTTTATTAATTCTATTTAAAACTATTTAAAATGATAATTTTGAACAATTATAATATAAAATATTAAGCATTTGAAGAGAATCTTGGCTTAAATTTTTTCTATCCTCATTCAAAATATTATTATAAACAGAAAAGCTATGTTCTACGCTATATGATGAGAGTAGTAACCAAATATAATCTAAAGCAATTTGGCTTAAAAGAGGTAAATTATATGAAATTTTTTGGCAAAATTCTTCTAAATTCGAATACTCTATTAAAAGTGGATCCAAATTACAATATCTAATCTATTCTTGAATAAGTTTATATGGAAGATCTGAAAATTTACGAATTGAAACACTGTAAGAAAGAATATCTTTAGACAAAGTAATATTAATGAATTTTGGATCAAATATTTGCAATGTTTTAAAAAGCACACAAAAGAGGTGATTTGAAATATGATCATTAAATTTTTTTGAAGCAGCATCATAAGCTGACCTAAATATTAGTAAAAATGCTTGGGGATCAAAATTAAGATTTTGAATTAAAGAAATTAAAGACCTATCTAAATTTTCTAATTGTGTTCTATTATTAATGTAAACTTCTAATTGATCCAACTGTCCCTCAATATAAGAAAATAAAGGAAGATTTTCGTGTTGAAAAAAATTCAAATCATTAATAAATTGTTGCGTATAAAGTTTAATAAAAGAAAGATAGATTTGCGCACAACTATTATTCGATGTATCATTAAAAAACTCGAATAACTTATCAACCGTTTCATTTGAATCATTCAAATGTTCTTCTAAATAAAAGTTTCAAATATGTTGATAATGATCATTTACGTAGAACGCTATCTGAAACTATGAATTCTAACAAGTATCTACATAAAGTAGAATATTCATTGGATTCTGAACTCCATTTCTTACTAAAAACTTGATATATTATATACGTCTTGCTTTTGCATAAACAAATGTTTTTTTGATATTTAATATAAGGTTTTAACTAAACCCATTTGCGGAATCAATACCCATACTTGGCTAATTAATAAAAAATTAAATTAAATAAAATACAATATATCATATTATTATAAGTAAATTAAAAAAAATCCTTACCTAATAAGATTAAGAATATGTGCTAAACAGGGTAAATGACCAAATT
Organism: Racocetra fulgida; assembly: GCA_910592135.1. Classification (NCBI taxonomy): domain Eukaryota; kingdom Fungi; phylum Glomeromycota; class Glomeromycetes; order Diversisporales; family Gigasporaceae; genus Racocetra; species Racocetra fulgida. The sequence goes on along the minus strand of CAJVPZ010000756.1, from coordinate 7,783 downwards.
GTGATAAAATTAGTTTAAGGACCTCACAATAACTTTTTTTTATATAAGAGGACAAATCAGATACTAAAAGACATAGACAATTAAATGGTATAAACCATTCAAATAATGTTTTAATAATTAGCTGATCCATAGTAGTATTGTTAACAGAATTTAAGTAATCAACTACTACAAGCTTGGTGTTTTTGCGATAATTGAACAAAATGTTCACAACACTTTGGGCTCAACTATCTGTCGTTTTATCTATGATTATAGCCACAAGCTTGTCTTGAAAGATAATTCTTAAATCCTTAATGTATTGCTGATATATTCTGAACAAATAAGGTCATTTTAATGTATCGACTTTTGGTACTGAACTTCCTTCTTTACAATGTTTTCTAAAAAATGGTTGCAGTATATCCACTTTTTCTAAAGGTATATTCACCTTAACAAAAGCTTCTACAAGATCTTTCATCACTATTTTTTTAGACTCTGCCACAGATATAAAATCCTCCAAAGTTTGAAACTATCTATATTGAGCTGCTATTTCATAATTTTTTTTGTTTTTTTATATGGGTTTTATAATTAACATGGGTGATAATACTGATTTTTTGCTTTCAACTAACCGAATGTCCACATTAAATACACACCAATGTATTATTAAGAATATTAAAAGTATTTAGAAATTCTTTCTGGCAGATGTATGGAGTAATATTTGACCTGAAGGTCATACTTTTTAGCTGATTTAATTATTTCATGAGTTTCAGGAAAATAATCAGGAACCCACCTTTCTTCATTAAAGGCTATAGTGATCAAACAAAAAAAGGTAAAGTTTCACTTCTTCTAACCTAAGTGGTTAGTTTCAAAGAAAACAGCAAGTCTTTGCAATTTTTGTTTTTTTTTTGATTAGATGTTCATCATTAATATATTTTTTGTATCCAATAATATTATTTTCATGTGATTGATTTTGGCCAATAATATTTAATGCATGTGACTTTTTGATAATTTTGCCAAAATTTCGAGAAATTTTGATCAGTTTGGTCAAAATTTCGAAAAATTTTGATTTAACTAAAAAATTTCAAATTATTTCAAAAAATTGCTTTCGAAAAATTTCCGTGTCCCTGTCCGGAGCTACAGGGGTTCAAAAAAATGCAGAGATCACGTGATAGACAATCGTTTTCGAACAGATAATCTTAATAATACTGTTATCGATATAGTTTTCGTGTAATGTATAATCAATCGAGCTACATCAAAGAAGTCAGAAAGAAGTCGGAAGTGATCGTTAATTGCGTAATCGCGACATTTTTTTGCCATGAATATTTTCCATGCTAACGTAATAATAGTAATGTTCTTCTCTTGCATAGATTTACTTAAATGAATTTTGGATCCTAAGTAGAAATTGAATGCTTAAAGATAAATATACTAGGGGGGTTCAAATTAATAAATAAGTGACGCATTTTGAAATTAAATAGGATTTTGAATTTATGGATAAATAAGAGGAATTTGAACGAGCATAAGGAGCTCATATAGTATCTGAGTTGTCTTGATTTACTGCCGAATTCTGATCAATAGATGGTAGAAAATTATTGTCTGCGTGTGTCAAAAAAAAATTTTTTTTGAGTTTGTATTAGATTAATAGAATAAGCATTCTTGTACAATAAAATCTGTCATTACTTTGATCATCTAGATTATTTTCCTCCTCAGTCCCATAAAGCATCACCAATTCTGTAATGATATTTTTGAATAACCCGTTGGTTGTGATGATACATCAGTTAAATTTGTAGAGATTGATCTTATAGTATAAAGACCACGAATGTCCATACTGTAGAAATTCGATTCCCAACTATCTCCACATATCGATCTATTCAAATTTTATCACAGAAGCTTAAATACTTTTATGCCTGGGCAATGTCTTTACATGCACTAACAATTTCTCTAACATCCTGTCCTGTGTCAACTCTTTAGAGATAATGTGACGTTTTCCATATCCGCCTTATATACCAACTGAAAGCTTATTTTTATTATCTCGAGGAGTATATAGTCTATCAGAAAAAGATGTATAAACTTGAACTAATCGGTGGTGGTGGATCTTGTGGATTTGCCGGATATGAATTTATTGGAAAAACAAATTCCTAATGTCAAAAGAAAATCAGACAATTTTTATAGTAATGTAAAATAATTTTAATCAATATAAAGAAATCCACCATCATAAAATATCAAAATTCCCAAAATTCTGCTTGAATTTTTTTTTAAAAACTTTCAATGTCATCCTTATTTTCAAACATTGGCACCTCATCGGTCTTCACACATTCATTAAATTAAAGACGTTTGATAATCTAGCACTATCTTACATATCATTTGATTACATTATAGGATACTCATTTCAAATAAATCTCTATAATCCTTAAGCAGTCTCTTGTATTGCATTAAAATCAGATAGAATTTATGAATTTTACCTTATATCGCACCTAAAGTTTCGAACAAACGTCCATAAGCATCCGAAATTTTACTATTTTGGCATAATCATATCGATATGGGAGATGTTATATGATAAACCTGCACAGAAATCCAAGTTAACAATTTTAGATACGTACAAGTATGGTCTACAATATAGCACTATACAATGCAGATTTAATGAAAGTCCGCCAGCAGCAGAAATTTCTACAGTAATATTTTTGAAGAATGGCAGAGTAATGAAGATATATTCTAACAAAAATAACTGAATCAGATAAACAGTTACGAGATATAAAAGTAAAGATACACAAGAAAATTATTTATATGGTTATTAAAATGGCTTGTAATAAGAAAACTAAATATATGTATGTACGTACGTTATAAAGATAGAAAGATTTTTTATATGATTCGCTGTTTAAATATTAACTATTTACTGTATTACTGTATTGTATAAAGTTCTGAAGTTACAAATGGCCATTTTAATAAAAAGTCGTTACTAAACTAACACTACTTAAATAAGATCTTAAATTATTAGAGATTTTTTTTAACAGTGACCTATATAAAAATTGGTATACGTATAATATCAGATTTCTTAAAACTGTAAAAGTACTCTAAAGTATATAAAATAAGTTATATACCTTTTAATTGCTTGTTTTAGTTTATATGATATTTTTTATACGTTTACAGTATTATGCCAAATTAGGGGTCGGAGTATAATCACGTGATGTGTGTCCAATCAAATTATAGAGGTTTGATGATCGCAAATCAAGAAAATCGGGAAGGAAACTTTGCATATATATAACTACTTAAAACCTAATCTACTCTATTCTAAAGTTAATTCAATAAAATATATATACAGTATTATAAGAATCTACTCCGCTTTAGACGCCCCCAAATTAGGAAATCACATTCTACAAACAGATTCTTGAATTTGATTAGCTTTTATTCCTCAATCAACAATTTGAAAAAAAATATTGATAATTTTAATATGTAGTTTAAGATTTTTAGTTTTAATTATCTCAAAAAATCTCTTGTAAATCTTTTGCTAAAATAAATGAAATATTGAAAACCGATATTTACTTCGTGTAGCAAGTTAAAAATCGTTATCAGTTAACTTAGAACTTTGTATCTACAATATTCATATTTTAATTTAATATAATTTACAAAAGAAAACACTTAAGACATTCAAATTAGATTTAGATTACAAATTGATATATGGGTGGCATACTATATACGGGTAGCATTGTTTAATGATACATACAAATTAATTATTATAATACAGAATTGTTAAAGGCATGATTAAGCAAAATAAAATTTTTTTGTCATGATATTTTTGGCACGAGATTACGTAATCATTTGTGCTTTCACTGCTTTCACTCATGCACAATGAAAAAAATTTCCTGTTATTTTTCATCTATATACTGTCCAAATATTGGAATTTGCTGATCGACATCCTTATATCATAAAAAGAAGTCCTTAAAGCGCATGGTGGACAAAAATAGTGACTGTATGATATAAACTAATATTTGTGGCAGATCATAATGAAATCCAGATCAAAATGAAATTATAATATAAAATCTCGAAAAATAAAATTTTTTGGTGTGCATTTTTTAGGAATAGGGGGTTAGGGTTAGAGGTTAGTTTTAAAGTAAAGTTATAATAAACAAGTATAAGTGGGTTTTAGAAGGTTAACAGGTTGAGTAGAAAATGTAGATTTCATTTTAAATTATGATATGTGACAATATTTGATATTTTCTGAGTAGAAAATCAAACAAGGTGCATTGGGTATAAACTTGGAAATGATCTACATGCTGCACAAATTATCTTCTTGATATTTACATAACCCTCTCACCATTACTGCATCAAAAAAGTAATTCTAACGCACCTGGCTTTAACGTTTCCAATAGTAATGCATAGCATAGCTAATATAGAATCCGAACACATGAAAAGAAGAAAAAAGTGAAAATACTCAAAAACTAGTATTTAAATCGACCTTGATACACTAATTAAAAATGTCAGGAATGAAAATTTACATATAACAAGGGTTAATCTGTTTCTACAACCTCTAACGTTAAGGCCCTAACTCTAAATTTTTTATTTCATGACAGTTTAATTACAAAATCGGCTCACGAAAATAAGTAAAACCTATTAAAGCAGGGTATAATACATGTCATGACGTTTCTTCATTAATATTAGCCTTCTCGACATGTTTTATTAATGCACCAAGATGAGTTTAGACTACCGTTTTCGATATTTTTCGCGTTTTCTCTTTTTTACTTCGTCGTTGATCTAGTTTATTAAATTTTAACAATTTGATTGGTTGATTATTATGTGAACTTCAATGTCCATTTTGGTATATTTCCAGACTGCTAAACAAAAAGTAAAATAAAAAAATTTCATTACATGTTTGAAATTTCCATGGCGGACTCTGAATTGGCAAAGCGAAAAATAGGAAAAAAAAACCCTCCAACAAAAAAATGACGTATCTGAGTTTATTTTTGAGGCTGTGCATTTAAGGGTTGCATTTATCGTTATGAATACTGAAAAATATATACATAAGTACTGATATAGAGACTGATAAAAACATATAAATATGAGGCTTAATGAACTTTTTCATACTTGGTCTTGCGTGCTTAGTTTGTCTTCGTTTAGTTACTTATCCAGTTGGTTCTTCAGCATTTCGCTTGCTCTCGTTTAGTTATACATTCGGTTCTTCGCTCGCTTAATTACTTATTTGGTTCTTCGCACACTTAGTCTTGCCCTCGCTTAGTTACTTATTTAGTTCTTCGCTTGCTTTGTTACTTATTCGGTTCTTCGTTCATTCGATCCTTCCTTCCTTCGGTCCTTTAGAGAAATATGTTAGAAGGGTCGCTTTCTCGCGAACGAGTAAGTTTATCTTATTGAGTATGATTGTTTAACATACGCGAGGATGTAAGTTATGCTGCGGGAATGAGACCAGTGACTACTAATCCTGTGTAATCGCCCGTGTAGATCCTTGCGTTTCTGAAACTACTACCAATAAGACTAAGAAGGATGTGATGATGACACGAAATACTCACCTTTTTTTTCATGTATACATGATAGGTTTACTGTATAAACAGTGAAGAATATTGAAATACCATTAGGTCTTTGTTTGAACGTAATCGGCTCCATGTTTCACCCTTTATGATTGGAAATAATGAATACAATTTATGGGTGAATATAAGTTGACCAAATTCATCGTCGCTTGTAGACATAGATCCAAGAACAAGTGCGGAGAAAAGTAAGTCCGAGAATTTGCATCTATTTTAGCAGAAAGATCAATGCCATATGTTGGATTTCTAGTAAACCCGTTAGGATACACTAATAATGCGATAAATGAAGCTCTAAGATTAGGCATTATTTTATATACTACAAAGTCAATTATAAATAATTTTTTTGATTATTTCATCGAAAATACTAATGATGCCAATGATTATGATGTAATTGATCATGATGTTGATGTTGTTACTGAGAAGGGACCAGATACCGAAACGGCAGAACAAGAAGATAATGGTGATGTCGAACAAATTGAACAAGAATTATATGATAGTGATTTTGAAATAGATGATGATGTCGAGTTATATAAGAAAAATGATATTGAACATAAAAATGTTATTACGGTGATGGAGGGTATAGTTTTTAGAGATGACTCTATGATTAAAAGTATCGATCGAATAATTACAATGTAGTATTTGTTTTATTTGTTCATGTCAAATAAATCGCAGTGTTAAACTCTAAATATATATGCCCTAACATAAATGTAGTATGACACAATTATCTCAATTATTGAAGTACATTTTTTCTATTTTTTTTTGTCAATTGGCGATGGTAAATTTTGGTAGCATTCCCACAAAAATTATAATATGATAGCCAAAACAAATACGTTTGTTTTCTAAGTAAAAAGTTGCATATAAAATTAAGAAAAACCATGTTATACAGTAGTTAGGTTAATATTAGGATATGATGCTGCCTACTCGTAAATTTCACAAGGAACATTTTTAATTAACAAATTTGTTAAAGCTACCACAGCATCTATTACAACATCTGTTTCATTAACCAGTACTATTGGGTGTAGAATCAACAATATATATTCTTTACGACGAAAACTTGATGTAAACCCTAATATACCCAATTGGGATACTCTTCCGTTGCAAACGGGAGTAACTTTGTGTTATTACATTCCTAAGACCCTAACTGCACTTAAAAACCAAAGATCCTTTAGAAAAGAGCAACTCTTTTCTAGAAAATTTTGTTTCAAGATTGCACAACAACCATTTTCTGCTGGTATTGAAAAATATGCATATTTTGCACTTAAGATCTCCAACGACAATCCACCCAAACAAATGGTTATGAAACAGTATTTTAAAACAGCATCAGTGAATCCTTTCGAAAAATATCTTGAAGCTGTTGAAATCTCTGCAGTGACGACCTACCTTTGTAGAAGATTTAATATAATTGCAAAAAGAAAGGATATTTGTCCTGTAAATTTCCTTGGTGTAGATCTTGTGCGTGTTGCTATGCCTGGTGGTACTCAATATTATACTGTAGAACCAGAACTTCAAAACGCAAAATTCAAGCGGTTTAACACAAATAGTGGAATAATTGTAGATTTTCATCCTACTCTTGAGGCATTTGCTCATTTTACATATGAACATACTCGAGGATATTTAGTAGTTTGTGATCTTCAAGGTGTTGAACTTTCTGGCGAGTTCTTATTAACTGATCCGGCGATACACTGTGTTGATAATTTAAGATTTGGGCGGACAAATTTAGGCCGTGAAGGAATTGATAAGTGTTTCTTGGCAAATCATGAGTGTAATGAGATTTGTAAGAAGTTAAGATTGAAGCTTAGATCCAAGTAAGCTTATTTGAAGATTAATGACTAATTGATAGGATTAACACAGTTAAATTTACTATCATTAGCTTAATATTGAATATCTTGACTTCAATTGTATATTCTTAAATTAGCTTTTATACAACTGACACTTGATATAAGAAAATCAACATGTTCGTGTATATGGATTTTTTGTAAGGCTTTTTGTTATATATAAGTTTTTAGTTAGGATTTGTAAATTGTGGTGCGAGAGTTTCTTTTATAAAAAGTTTTTTGTATTGAGAGTCAGTTGTGTATTATTTATCAAATTAAATAAAGTTTCAATGCAGATTAACGAAAGCATTCCGTTAAATGTCGTTGTTACACATCTTTTGAAACATACAGTGCCGGACAATATTGTAATTATAAATTGTTATAACTCAACAAGGTTTCAATTAAATAGAGCTGTGAGTTTGAGTGGGATGGGATCGAAAAAAACGATTAACGAGGGTAAAAATT
>CAJVPZ010000755.1:0-17143 GCA_910592135.1 Racocetra fulgida | reverse complement strand
AAAAAAGTTTTCTTTGGACAATCACTAGAAAATTTCTACTTTCGCACCTATAGTAATTTATATATAGAACTGCGTCATGTTTCACTATGATCATTCTTCAGTTGACTGAAGAATCGTCAATTAATATTGCAGATTCAGTAATTTGTATCCAGATATTGGGGACTTTATCCAGCCATTTTCGATACATAAGAAAAAATTACGAAATTACATACAATGAACAAAGTTTAGCATATAGAAATATTCTCTAGTAATTTTTTTTTTATAATATCACATATTAACGTCATACAAAATTTATACTATAATGATTATCTTTTTTCAAATTTCATATGTGTTATGTGCCATTGCATTGTAACACCATATACAGAATTCTGCATTAAGTTTTAATGTAATTAGAAAGATATATATACGTACGTACGTATATACAGTACTCTCTGATTCTAGAATCTCAATGTTTCCACCATTTTTCACATCCTCTAATAATAACCAAATAGTAGATGAAAATGGCCTTCTATCAGTCGAGAAGTCAATTATTCAAAATCAAAACTGCGATGATATTGACATGTATATAATTGCAGGCTATGAATAGAATCGTAAAGTGTTTAAAGTCTATTCATTGATTTTAAAAGATCGATGCAGTTATTTTAAAATGGTACTGTCCAGTCAATTGATTCATAAAAACTCTGATGGAATCATTATTCTTCATAAAGAAGATATCTTTCCAGAAATTTTTCATTTAATTTTCAAGTAAGTCAAGTATTATTTTGGCAAGATTTTTTGAATAAAATGTAATTTACAAAAAATAATACAATATTAATTTTTACAGTTATATTTATACTTATGAAGTCTCTGCTACAGTTTGTTATGATAACATCAATATTTTAGAATTTATCATAGCTGCAGATAAGATACAACTTTCAGAATTAGTTGCCTCATTAGAAAGTCTTCTTATTGACGCTTATTTAAAGCAACCACAGTTCTTATTTGAAATTGGAACATGGTTATTTTGCTTATTTACAATAAATAAAGGTGGTTTTATTTATTTACATTTCTGTTATGATGTTATGTGATATGAGACTATAGCTAAAGAAATTCTTAATCTTTAAGAACCATTTATATCACGATTTGAATTATGTGTTGAAGATGAAGTCTATAAATCTTTTGAGAAGATGATTTCTAGTAATACCGATACTAAAATTATATGTTAAATGCTAATTTATTTTCATCTCGTAAGTTAAATTACTGATAAATTATTTAGGAACCAAAGACCTACATTAATGCATTGCTTGAAGTATTGCTTAAAATACAGAATAAGTATAAATTAATGATTAGCTCCTTCCGAGATGAAATTAATTTCAATGAACTAGTGAATAAAGTAAATATATAATATTGGTTGACGACATGTATTGTATAATAATGGAGCTGAAATTTAGAATTTCAATTTTAAAATGTAACCCTACTAAAATTCATATACACTCTTTAATTCTAATCCTAAATCCTAACCCAATTATGAAAAGCACCCAAAAAAGTTAATATTTTATGTTAAAATAGGATAAAATTTCAGCATCAGTCAATTTTACATCTGTCATAAAATTTATTGACAATGATACCTTTATTCTATCAACAGGCATTCAGGAATACTGTCAATCACAACCATGTTTGTAAGTTCTCAACAAATAGATGTGCAAGATTATTAGCTAGGTTTTGTGATTTTTTGCCTAAAAAAAAGTCTGAAGAAATTAATTTTGAAAATGTTGTTAGTAATATTTAAATACATGTTATATTTCAAATTTGTATATTTTACACAATTTAAATTTTTTTTAGATGACCATATTTAGATTTATGGAAGATAAAGATTATTTTCAAAAATACTATACAAAGAAGTTGACAAAATGTTTGATAAATGAGACATTAGTATCAGACAATCAGAACATAATATAATCTCTAAGCTAAAAGTTGTTTATAATAACATACTGTATATATATGAACCTTAAATTTAATTAATATTAACTGTTAAATTATTATAGAAAGAATGTGGTTCTGAATATACATCAAAATTAAGTTGAATGCTTACTGACATAAGCAAAAGTAAAGATCTTAGTAATGAGTTTAATGAGTACTATTCTACAAAAGTTGACAAACAAGAAAACTGCTGTAAATTATTCAAAACTACATTGTGATGTGTTTTCTTTTAAATTTTAAATAAGCTGACTTGCATGTTTGTACTTTTTAGATGACAGTTCTTTTCTAATTTTGGATACCACATTTTGGTCTCTTCAACCATTAGCAACAAACTTCATTATGCTAGAAGAAGTAAAAAATAATTTAAATTATTTCTCTTATTTCAAACATATATTGTTAACATTCTTCTTTGATATTAGCTTGACAGAATTTGCCAACATTTCAAAGCATTTTATCAAATTAAGCACTCCGAATGTAAGCTTAATTGGTTATTTCATCTTTCAAAAGGTGAAATAAAGGCTAATTATTACAGTTCAACAAAAAAAGCTTATACCGCATGACCTCTTATGTTAAGATTATTACACCGCATGATCATTTATGGTAAAGGACATAAGGTCAAAATTAAAAAAGGGTAATAAATCTGTGTCATGTAATTTGTATGTACAGTAGCCTCACAAAGTATAACACAGTTACACAAAAACATAATTAAAAAACATAACAAAATTTATGCAAAAAAGCATACATTGTAATAGTCAAAATTTCCCCTCCCCAATGTGTTACCATCTAACGTAGCACAGTATTCAAATTACTTTTTATATTGATTATTCTATTTTTGTATTATTTGTATGAAAATGGGAGCGACCGTCAAAAATCGGAACGATAAGAAAAATCGGTACGAAAAAAATTATAAAAATTATAGTAACGAAAAGAATTAAAAGAATTATAGTTATTATAGTTATGAAAAGATTTATAAAAATCATAGTAATAATAAAATAGAAAAGAAGGATAAGTTACGATTTTAGTCTGAAAAATAATGTATATAAGTAGCAACATTTACCTTCAATAAAGAATAGCTTAAGCTTCGGTTGACTCAAAGTTCTAAGTTAAAGAAATTAGAGTATTTAACTTACGATCCACCCCAATAGTGTAGAGCTTCGGTTGAGCTCAAAGTTTTAAGTTAAAGAAATTAGAGTATTTAACTTACGATTCACCCTAATAGTGTAGAACTCGGGAGAGTTCAAGGTTTTAAGTCAAAGAAATCAGAGTATTTGACTTGTGTTTCACTATAGTAAAACTTTGGAGAGTTCAAAGTTCTAAGTTAAATAAATCAGAGTATTTAACTTACGATTCACCCCAATTGTGTAAAACTTTGGAGAGTTCGAAGTTCCAAGTTAAAGAAATTAGAGTATTTAACTTGTGATCCGTGTTAAGCTCAGTTGGAGTTTAGCATCAAGAAGCGTTTGTTCTACTAAATTCCCCCCCCCCCGATAAATAAATTCTGCATTGACGGAAGGAATTCGTGACCAAATCCCGTGATTCTGAATAAGAAGATTCGTGACGTGATCAAGAGCTCTAATTCGGCACTATCGCTAAGAACCCAATTCACCCTAGTTACTCGGACCAAGTCTTTCCACGCCTTGATCGTTGCCTTACCAATATTAGGGTTTGGTGTATTAGTTGTAGTGTTGTGGTTAGAGAGTTTAGTTAGTTTTAGTATTGTGTTGTAGTGTATATTGGTGTCGTCCGGAAGACTAGGATTATTTCGCCTTCCACAACGTACGTACGTACGTACTGTATACGTTCATGCAGATTATGTAATACAAAACGTAAAGGAGATCTATTCGTAGATTTACTCAACAAATAATATTAAAATCAGATCTGTCGTAGACAATGGCAAGCCATAAATAGAAATTGTAGATCCGTCGCTTTCTCATTAACTAATTTGATTGGCTGTTGATTATAAAATTTCTATTTCACTAGTTGAATTCTCAATTTGATTTGTGATGAGAAAATAATCATTTGCATGATGACCAATCTATCGAACTCAAATTTTCTAGTTAAATATAGTTTTTGATAAATTCTCTATTACTGATAGCCATTATTACTTGAGTTCCCAGAACGCGCTAATGACTCTGGCAAATTTCGTCTAAAAATAGCTTTAAAAATTTAATTGATTAAGACTTCTGCATTCTGATCAATTCGATAAAATAACCAAAAAATATTTTGTAACACTTTGCAGATGCATCACTAGTATCTGTGTTAGGATAAAGGTACTTTAGAATCATTATGTCACTATTAGTGTTAGATTAATCTATAAATATACTCCATTAAAATTGGGAACGATATTCATTTGTGATTTTGTAGAGTATACTTTGATATACTTTTCTGCATTAATATTTTGCCTGGGTTAAAAAAACAAGCTTTAAGGGCTTTCAACATCCCTAATTTTGCAATGTGTCAATACAGAGAATTCACCCTATATGTAGCTCTTAGTAGTTCTTATAAACGAGGCTTATACCCTCGGTCTCAACCTTCAATATAGGGATTAGAATTGGTTTAGTCGACTAAAAAATTTGTACAATTAATGTTAATCGACTATTTAGTCAACTATCGATTCGAATATTTAGTTACACCTATATGTTGTTCTCAATTATGGCACTGTTTTTAAATACACCCTCTTTCTTTTCTTAAGAAGTTGCATTAAAGGGTTATTCGTATTAATTTATAAGCACTGTTACAATATAAAATACGTGTTTTTTCACTCTTCTACTAAATTTTTTTCATCTTTGAACAATTTTTTGAAATAATGAATCGAATTGTTCAAACATCTCAAAATGTTATTGGACCACAAAATGGCCAACGACACCTACTTCTAAACATTGGCATACGTTCAGGCCTTCAAAACACTACCGAAGTTTTCAATTCTGTTCAACAATACAATGATTTGGTTAATGGAACGAATCCATTTATTAGATTGCGAGACTCAGAAATACCACAAATTCAATCGCCAAATATCCAATATGATTTGTTTTCAGGATTTTCCTTCAAATAAATTAAATTATGCGGATACTGGTATTATATTCTTTATTTAAAGAAATTTTTAAGACTGAACAAATCAACGAATTGTTTACATTTTTTATGATCTTTATTTTTGTAATTAAGAAATTTATTTCTAAGCTTCCTTTATTTAAAAAATCATTAATAGAAAATTACATATTTTGTGATGATTAAGTCGAAAGTTATTTTAAATGAGAATCAATCATGAAGTAAAATAGCCAAAATCTTTATCATGTGACAATATATGTATTTCCTGAGCGAGCGAAAGCTCATATTTATATACAGAAAATCAAAATAAACCTTTTAACTTTAAAACAAGTCGCTTAGATCTTTTTGCTACAGGAAAAAAATCAGGTTATTTTAGTTGAAAAAAATTACGATATCGTGATTTATATGATCTTAAATATCGAAATCACATGTAAACTATTAACTATATATAATAAAATTTTATTTAAATAAACAATAATTTAAGGGTGGTTTGTTTTATATAATAAAAATGAGAAATAATTTATATGTCTTGCGATGTCGCGTCTATATCGAAAAACCGCGTTTAAATTTAAGTCAAATAAGGAGAGACGGAAACTTAGATTAAATATCGCAAAGAATTTTTCAGAATACGAAGGTAGTTTTATATATTTTAAAATTTTGAGTTGTTTCACTTTTTCATGCTACATCTAAAATCTTGGTTGGTTAGATGACGTACATTGAAATGATTTACAATTTCACGTGAATAATCTGATAAATATATTTTTCAGCTTATCGTTATGTTCACGTTACACCTGATCTTGCCGTCTTAATATAAATCAACCATATATACAAAATTGCATGGCCTGATGTCACCACAAAATAAAGCAAATGTTAAATTATATTGAAATTATTAATTATTAATTTAGGGTTTACAATGCACAAAGGGATCCACATCTTTTCCCTGATAAAAATTCCACTGCTTTAACCCCAACTCAACGCTGACCCTAAATCAGGATAACTCTAACCCTAAATAGGCCAATCTTAACTGTCAAATTGCGGCAATTCCGCTTAAGTCCGTAAACATTCACAAAAACAAATAAATGAATGAATGAATTGGATGAATGAATGAATGAACGTACCCGCATAACCAATTGGTTTATGCATTTTATTGATTCAACAATATTTGGATTAGTTGTTATTAATGTCAGTTTTAGATCTCACATTTCATTTAATTATTAATTTATCTTGATCTTGTTAACCTTTTATATCACACAGACAAACGCCAAAATCTTTATTGTTGCCAAAACATTTTGTTAAATTTTTTCATTCAAATTACTCAATTTATCCGTGAGAACTCAAATGTATTAATAATTTGCTCTTGGTCACGTTCCATTTTCCTAGACAATATTAAGTTTGGCCTGTGGAAACTATATGGTAATTATAATTGTTCTTATTCTACTATCTTGTAACTGGTGAAAGCACGAATCATAATTATAAACAATTAACGCCCACCGAAACTTTATCTTAATTGGATAAGTATGACTTCGCATTGGCGCATATAGTAAATATCTTCTGGTCATGCTAATTATTTTGTAGTCCATATTCGGCTTAAACACATTTGGGGTATTAGCAACTTTAGATATTTGAAATCGCACCAAGCTGAAATTAAATCCCTAAATTAGCATCAATTTGGTCAGGTGTAGCTTAAATATTTAAAGGCAGTTTATACATAATTAACTTATTAAATTAGGCTATATAAAATTCGAAAATTGTACTCCACTATTCTTAATTTTTTTTTTGTTTTATATTCTCATACCCCAGTAATTTGGATCATTTACCGGGTTTCTGTTTCAGTGAATTTGCATTTGACACTTCCAAACATAAAATGACAATAATAACAATAATCATTTAGTGTACATCTGAACATCATCAACATTGGATCCGACAATTTAAATATCCAAAAATAACAAAAATGGGGAATGGACTAGGAAAACCCTACGTGAAAGTAATAATTGATCGTCATATAATGCACGTTATGCGATAAAATCACATGATGATGCTGTGTAACATGATAAAAAAAGTCAGTAAAAAGATCTAGTAATTTACATAAACTCGCGCAGTTTCAGACGTGCTAGTATAATAAGGTCAAATGGTTTGTCTTCTGCGCATCGGGTATTGCCTAAATTAAACGGAAATCACCAGCATTTTCGTATTGTACATGAATTTTGTTCGCTGATTTTGATAGCGTTAAAATTAATAAAATAAATAAATAAATAAATAAATAGCATGATTCATCGGTCCATCTTTTATATAGGAATTCATTGGCAAACCTATTTTCTGCAATTTTCTGTAATACGAGTATCGGCCGACAAAAGCGAAAAAAAAACCACGCTATTTACTGAAAGAAATAACTAAAACGGGCTATGTATTCAAGTATTCCTAATCGGGTAGGAATTTCGATTTCTCGATTTTTCCTTTCCTAATCCAATTATCCAATCCAAATTAGGTAAATCCCGGTCCAGTATACAGTCGTTAAGAAACTAAATTTATACAACTATAGACTAAATTAAATAAGTTTGTCACCTGTTTATGGCTTACATATACGTCAATTCAATTCTTTAAGAATAGGAAAGTTACTGCGATAAAGTGGTATTGAAAGCCGAAAGTATATTTCTTATTGCTACATTTTTGATGAATCGAATTTAATCGGATTTAATTGGGACTATAGGATTATTGTATAGTTTTGTTCTCACTTTTTCGACTTTTGCTAAATTCTGTGAATTTGTTAAAAAGAAATCAAAATTCAAATACAGTATATCCTTAAACATAGGATAGTCGCAAAAATTTTATAATTTAAAGTCAATGAGTAAATATGTAAATGTGTCCGGTTTAGTGAGAAAATATCAATTGTATGGTATATACACTAAAACTTAATAGTTCTGCGTATTAGTAACTAATTCGTCATTTAGCAAACTGATTTAGTTACAATACTGCATTATGTGGCAAACAGTAGCAATAATAACGTGGAATAGCCGAAGTTATATATGCGAATGACGATGCTGAAACCAACCAGAGAATAGAGCCAAATAGACAATAATTATATATTACGCCATTTAAAGTAAAGACGGTAAAAACTCAAATAAGACATACCACTTTGTGCTCATTAAAAATGAATATTCGTTTTTATCGATTGTACTATCGTGCTAATTCTTTATTGTAGTTGGAAGCATCGCATAAAGCATTCACATAAAGCATCGCAATTTAGCTCTTGTCGTAACTTTGAACCCTTTTTGTCCAGAGTTTTTGAACATATAACTTAGATAGAGATGTAACTGAAGCAAGATTTAATTAATATAGAATATTTTTCTGCCAAATGGTGGAGATATAACTGAGGTTGAGATATAGCTGATGTTTGACTGTAGTATGGATTGAATACTGTAGTACTCTTCATAAGTGTTTAATGCAAACTTGAATTCTAATGATAGTCAAGTTTTATATAATTTATTTAATATAATGAAACATTCTTTTTCGAAACACTAATTTGCGTTAGAGGTACGTACGTACGTACTCGTATTTACGCCGCTTTATTGCAAACTAAGTAATCTAGTTGTACAATTACATTACATTGCATTACATTACATTGCATTACATTACATATGTTACAAGAGTACCTCTAGTATATTCTAGTATCTCGTGTGATATTGATTATATTAATCAATTGATTATAAAGTAGTGCATGTAGAATAATACGCAATTCATATACGTCATATTGATAAATCTATCGTTGCGTCTGTGCCAAAATTGTCATTGATATATATTGATATTTTCCGGCAATTTTTCTATTCAACGGAACTTAGATTCTATAGCGAGGTTGCAAAATTTTTGAAAAACATCATTTTTTGATTGTCAAAATTACGTTGAAACATAATTGCATGCACTGCTCGTGTTTACAAGATAACGTAATCAAATGACATAAATATTTTTCTGCAAGAATTTGTCATTGTCTACGAGTGTAGATCTCTGTGAACTATGTCACACATCACATGCAATTGTGTCAGAATCAGGGCTAAAACGACATATAGTAAATACCGGACATTTAATAAGTGTCAAATTTTATTGGCTAAAAAAGTATTTTAATGCAATATTGCATGTATATGATATAATTACTACATTAATAAAAATATTTAAGTACGTACGTACATCTATATAAATAAAATACATTTTTGTTATATATCTATATAAAATTAAATACGTTTCGTTATAAATTTTACATCAAGAACGATACTTTAGACAATAGGCAGTGGCACAGTAAATGTCGATTTTTCTAGTCCATTCCCCATATAGAACTTTTAAATGGAACTTTTATTCTTATTGATTTAGAGATGGACGAAATGCGCAAATCTGCCAAGCATTATGCACGATTTATGTGCAATTTTTATCGTGTCATAGGACGAAATTCGTCTGATTGGTGATTTTTCTGTGATGATTAACCATAATTTTTAAAAAATTGGACGATTAAATACTATTAGAAACCGACAAAAAAATCTATAAAAAAATTTACCAATAAATACACGTGAAAGAATTAATTACATATATTTAGAGAATGGATAGGTACACGTAAAGTGAAGCAAATTTAATATTTATTACTAAAAAGCCTAAACTCATTAAAGAATCTACACTATATGATATAATCCACAAACTATACTAAAAGAGCAACCCAAATTTAAGTATTAAGTCCGCATCTTTTTACTGCTAAAGAAGTAGTATCTATTCAAATTAAACAAAGCTTATTTTAAATATAACATAATAAAGTTCTTAAACGAAACTTTTTGTTTTGAAAAGTACTTCAAAATTACCTTCAAGTTTTTTTTCTTTGTCATTTCAAAAAGTCGCTACTAAACTAATACTACTTAAATTGGAAATTATTAGTTATTTTTAAAGACAGTCTTTTGACACTTGAGAGTTACCCGGGCAATTGATCTACATCAGCCAATCAACCGAATTTCGTCCTATGATATGTTTTGTGTACGTACGTACTGCAACTTACCTCAGATGGGAATTGTCCGATTCAGAACCAGAACATTCCAGAATTAAAATTTTGCGAGTTTGCCCAAACTAAAAGAACTAAAATTAAAATTTTTATTCTAAACTATAAATCTAACCTTAATTCCAACCCTAAAACCGTACTTTACTAGATTTTGAATCGGGGATCATTTCGATCTGGGGTGCACATATACATATTTATAGTTCATATTCTCTTGTTCAATTTAGCAAACTGAGTTGTATAAAATAAAGAGTCAAATCTTTTTTCAAAATTTTTTAATAAGATAAACAATACATTGCACACGCGATGTTTTACATCACAGAAGTTTTATTATTTGTTGGTAAATAATATAATTTTGCATAGATTTGGTTTCTTGGAAAAAATATATACATATATGCTTTACTGTAGTTTGTTTAGTTGAAATAGTTAGTATATAGTAGTATATATCAAAAAAAAATTTGACAAATTTGAGCAAATTTTTAAGCAAATTTAATACATGAAAATTTGTGCTAATTTGTTGCCAGAAATTTTAAAAAATAAAAATTTGTTCAAATTTTTATATATTTACATTTGCAAAATATTTAATAAAATAAATTTTATATATTGTAAAACAATTTATATAAAATTTTAAATATAATTAATTTTATTATAGTCACTAACTATATAGAGTGTTAAACATATATATATTTAAAAGACAATTTCTATTTATATACAAGATGTATATATACAAGAAATGTAGATATTTCAAAATTTAGATTATAAAATTACTATTTGGCTTTTAACAAAAACAATACTATGCAAAAATTTTTATATAAGTTATATCTTGCCTAATTTCAAACTCATTCTTATACTAATTATAAGTAAACATTAAATTTTTATTTATAAAAATTGTTTTGATTAATATATTATACAAAAATATATAATTTAATAAATTATACATATATATAAACACTATGTTTAAACTAATAAATTTTTTATTTAAAATTTTATATTTTTAAAAAAGTATGTTTATTAATTGCACTCAGCATATTACTAATTTATTGCCTCTTACATAAACAACCAATTAAATTTTAAAATCAGATATAACATAGCATGATTAAACAAATTTAAAACAAACATTCACTTTGTTAAAAATCATTTTAATACAAAACTTCATAGATAAAATTACTTTTTAAACAAAAAATTTCTCACAAAATTTTACTAAAAATTTCTCTTTAAGTCTAAAATTACTATTATCTTACTTTAACTTTAATAATAAAAAAACAGTTTTTTTAGTTGTTTAAATTTATATTATACCTGATTTTATAATCTGCAGAGAAGCAGCAACATCATATATGCAATATATTAATTGTCACTTTTAAAAATTTTTACAAAATAGTTAAATATATACAAATCTATATAAATTATTATTTTTTAAAAAAATTTAATAGCTTAGTAAATTTATATAATTTTTTTATATTAAATTTGTTAAAAATTTGTATAAATTTATACTAAATTTTTTTAATATAAATTATTAGATATATAATTAAGCTTGTTGAATATATTAAAAGATTATTAGATTTGCAATATAGTAATTAAAAAAATATTAAAAGTTTAGATATTTAAATAAGAGTGTAGTGATTTAAAGTAGTTGTTAAGTTGTCATCTCCAAATAGCAGATCTAGAGTTCAAATCTCACTAGAGATGTTTTTAAAAAAATAGGTCTGTACACCAGTAATATTTATTTGACAATTGGTTAAAAATATTATTTATAATTTTGGTACTATTATTGACATTAGAAAAAAAGTAATTTGAAGTATAACTCTACAACCATCTGTTCAATCAAGATAAAACTACTACTATCCGAATTAGCTTATCGAGATAAACTTAAAGGTGGTGAGATTATCCAAATCCAATTACAGAAAGCCAAGATATTATCAAAAATGTGATTTGACCAAATGATTTATATGTAGATCACATGTATCACAATCTAATTGGTTGATGATTTACTGTGTAAATGCTTTATATGTAGCATATCTATTATATATCATATTTGTAGCATTTATATTATTTATTTTATATATTATATATATATTATTTGTATTATATATATTATATATATTATATATTTTATTAATTTGTAATATTTGTAACATAACAATCACAATCTCACTCGTAGAAATTATACATACTCTTGCCTATGTAGATTACCAAATTATTTGCACTCTGATTTAGATATTTGCTCACCAGCTGGCTAAGCTAATAAGAAAATTAGTATCTAGTCTAAGTACTAGATAAACTATAATACTTCATTAAACTATATTTAAACTATTATAATCTAGGTGAGTCTTTGGTCACTCTAGTAGATTTAGATCACAGATAAATATTTCTGAGCTTTTATTCTTGCATGTAATTTTAGTTTTACTTATATTTGTATAAGTAATAGTATTTCTATATAATATTATTATTATGTAGTTACTATTTCTAAAATTACTTAATAAAGATATAAGCAAGGCCTCACCTTAATAAAAAAAAAGTAATATTTGTAGCATAGGTATTAAATATAGACAGTTACATTTCTAAAAAATTGAAAAGTATAAAAGCAGCAGATATAGACCTTGAGTTCAATATTGTGTCTTTATACACTTTCAACAATAAAATATATTTTGTATACCAAATTCTAAACAGTTATTAGTATCTTTATATACTTTTAATTGTTGCTTCTTTCATAATTGCAAATTGCTTTAAATCTTCTTTGTTAAGTTTTGTTAAAATGCTATACTGACTTAGCCAAAATACAGTAGCTAGTTGAGTTATACAAAGTATTTAATAGCTACAGTTACTCTAGCTACTTATTATCTTTAAAGGAGTAGATATAAAATAACACTATTATTATGAAATAGAAGCTCTTGGGCAATCTAAATCCAAGGAACCAGAATAATTAAAACCTATTTAGCAAAACTTGAGCAAGTAGGTAGTGAAGATTTTTGACAATACTGTGAAAAGCTAGAACCAGAGACTGAAGAATTAGATAAAAAACTCTGAAGCAAGAAAGATCTACTAACCTGGCTGCCAGAGTCATATCGAAAGAAAAGGTTCTATGCTACAGAATTAGAAACTAAGAGAAATAAAACAAGAAGGCACTTAAATCTAGGTATAATACCTATTCTGAAAAAGATTGGTATAAAGACTAGTTTGATATGAGTATCAAAATTAGAATGAACTTTGTAAGAGTACAAATACTGAAATTATGTAATTTAATAGTTAGCCCTAATTGCTAGTGGTGGTTTTGGTTGCTGCAAAAAATATTTAAAGCCTAATCTGAAAATGTATAAGATATAAAAAGATTAGCAGGTATATATTACACCTTTCTCTCCCTAAATTAACTTGGTAGAATGAGAATCCTATTGGATTAACTATAGAATTAGGGCACAAGTAGTATAGCATATATCAATCTGAGTGGTCTTCAATTGAAGCAGTATAAGATTATAGGCTGGTGTAATTGTGGTGATAATGCACAGAATGGGAATATCAGAGAGTTTAAATAGGTATTTACTAGTTAGATTATAGATACAGCACATAGTATAGAACCTTTAGACAAACCACTAAAATAGGCAACTAAAAGTTGTATATGTGGCTAAATGTACTCTTATTAACCAAAAATGTACTACTAAAATATCTAATAAAAATTTATCTATTCATAATATTGCAAAGGTAAAAAAAATATTTAAATTAAAAAAACTACTAGCAGCTATATGTTTTTTATAAAGATTTATATTTTTTATTATTATAATATTTAATATAAATACCTACTCTTATCAAGCAACATATACAAAATCACTTCTTCAACTGGACAGCTCACAAACCTATTGATCAAACTCTTTTCAACAACTTCTGGCAACAACAATATTTGCCACAAACTCACATCAATTCTAACTGGTATAATTCTCTTTCCTCTCCTATTACAATAGAAGAAGTAACCTCAACCATTTCAAAACTTCCAAATGGCAAAGCCTGTGGACCTACTGGCATTAGCTATGAAATGATTAAACACTCTGGCTCAACATGCTTTCAAGCTCTTACTGTTCTCTTTAACCTTTGTCTTACTCAAGGTCAAATTCCAAAACAATGGAAAAATAGTAGAATCTACCCTATACCAAAACGCAATACCTTTGATGGCAATCTCAATCTCACCCGACCAATCAGCCTTATTGAACATGTTCGAAAAATCTACACAAAGATTATTACTAATAGGCTTAATACAATATTTCAACAACATCCTATCCTATCACCCTTTAATTATGTTGCACTACCTGGGAACTCTACTGCAACTCCTATACATATTCTTAATAATCTTATTGAAGATTCAATTTGCCATCACAAAGACATATGGCTTTTATCACAAGATATGAGCAAGGCCTATGACTCAGTTAATCTCTCTTTACTTGAACACTCACTTACCCGACTTGCTTTACCAAAAACTATTATCAAAACTATTATCAATATTTTCTCTGACCGTCACAATCAAGTAATAACTAATCTTGGATTAACCCCATCATACCCTGTTCAAAATGGTATTGATCAAGGTGAAACCATTACTCCATTACTCTGGAGAATATATTATGATCCACTTATATCATATATACACTCAAATTTCTCTGGATATACTATACAAACATCTTGGATTACCAATCTAAAAAATAGATCTTTCAACAAACTTCAAGCAAAATGCTCAGTACTTGCATATATGGATGATACTCTTTGGCTTGCCTCCTCACAAGAAGAACTTTCACAAATTCTTTCTACTGCTCAATCATTCTACAACATGGCTAATATCCAAGTTAATCCTTCTAAATCTGTTCTTTGTACTAATAACCCTCCTTCTGATTATATTCCAATTGTTTACAATCAACACTCACTACCATTACACTCATTACACACACCTTTCAAATTTCTTGGATGTTGGTTTACACTCGACAACAAAACTTCTAAGCAAACCAAACTTATTGTTGAAGAATCACTACATCTCATTCAAATTGCGGATACTAAGCGTATTACTGATACTCATGCTCGATATATTGTTAATACTGTAATAATACCTACAATTGAGTATCGATTACACAATCTGGTACTTAGCCAAGATACCTGCAGGAAAATACTCTCACATCATACTGGTCTTATTAAGCACAAAGCTAAACTAAGTCGCACAACTCCTACAAGCACTCTTTTGCATCCACACTTCTATAATGTTCGCAACATCTGGGATATCCAACTCCAGCATCATATCACTAATTATATGAAGAGAATAAATAATCCAGATCTTCTGGGTATTAGCTCACGCATTCGTCTTCAACAACTCCAAAACAATCTTTGGTCATCTACAAATATCTTAATACACCCTAATCCTACAGTTGATGGACCTAACAAAAATACAACTACTTACAAAGTAATTCAACTCTTTAAGCACCTCGGTATAACAATTACACATAATCCAATTTACAATATCCCATATACACCTCAAGAAGGCACAATATCTGTTGAATCTATATTATCATCACATCCTAACTATATTACTTTTAAGCAACAACTTCGCAAACATTATATTCTCTATTTAGATCAACTTACAACATATGACAACTCCTGCCTTCTTAGTTGGGAGCATATTGCACCTAGACTTTATAAAATTCCTCGAGGAAGAAAACCATTATGGTTTACAACTCTTGAAAACAAAGTAACTAACCATGAATCTAATAGAACACTTTATGATCACTACAATCTTCCTGACAATAACTATTTTAGTTATACTACTGGACACTTTTCTTTAAGACCAAAACCATGGCTTATTACTACTACTGAAAATCAGATAGTTATTGGCAAAGCCAGAAGACAGATTACCTCAACGGGTTCTGTACTTATAACACACTGGCAATGCTCTTTTCAATCACAACTTACTAAATTATATCCTACTCCTCCTATTAATATTACTCCTTGTTCTGGCTGTTCTCTTAATTCAAACCTTATTGCTAGTACTTGCACACTCTTTATCCCAATTAATATTGCATCTAAATTCTTTTGTACCTATAATTCTCAAAACAAAACTATTAAACCCTACACTAACTTCCTAGATCTGATATATTCAATCGCTATTCGCCATCCTCTTCATATTCCACCTGCTCCTAATATTTTTTATAACACTTCTTCAATTCCATCCATATTTGAATCTGAATCACTCACTAATACTTTACAAACTATTGCAAACTCTAATTCACATCTTTCAGAAATTACTTTCTTCACAGATGGTTCTGTGTTGGACTTTGGCTCACCAAACTGCTCGATGGGTATTGGATGGGTGCAAACCTTACAGGACAATATAATACATAAATTCCAAGCACAAATTAAATACTGGCCATGCTCCTTTAAAGCAGAGCTTATTGCTATACTATCAGCAATCATTACTGTACCTAAATCCTGTACTGTTCACATTTTTACAGATTCACAATCTGTTATTTCTAGATATGATAGTCTTATACAATCACCTAACTCATTATCTTTTACAAACTCTCCATACTCTACACTTTGGTATACTTTTATTAACTTTATTCAAACCTATAACCTTCAAATTAGATTTTACAAAGTAACTGCACACCAGGACAACCGTTTTAATAATCTTGCTGACCAACTCGCCCGCTGTCATCTTACTTCAGACTACCTCATTTTTAAACCTTATAATATTTACAATCCAAACTATACTCTTCAACTTGATGAATACCCTTTGGAGCTACCAATTCGACGCACTATTCGTTCTATCTGTCATGCTCATATTTATGCTCTGTGGTCATCTCAACACAGATTTCAACAATGGTCACAAATTACTACTTATATTAACTGGCCGGCAACCTGGTTATATATAAACAACAACCAAAAAATTTCAAACTATTCACATAGTTTTCAATCATCTACCCTTAAATCATTTCGGGTAAAAATTTTTCTAGACGAACTGCCTACTCCTCATATTCTATACCAACGGAATCATCAACTCACACCAAACTGTCACCAATGTAACCAAATAAGTACTTCACTACATTGGATTACATGCTCATCATCTCAACTTATTTATAATTTAATAGATAGTTCTCT
>CAJVPZ010000754.1:0-17158 GCA_910592135.1 Racocetra fulgida | reverse complement strand
AATTTACGGTGTCTATATCAAAAAGAATTTTGTATATAACATAGTATTTAAAGATTTAATAAATTTTATTCTAACCCAGGTTTGACGGGTAATCTTTGTACCCGGGTAGACCCGTTTGTCTACTCGGGTGACCCGCGGGTCTACCCGTCGGGTAACCCGGTTTGTATTTTTTAAGACGAGTTCAATCACTAGTTTTCAGCACAAAAATTTAGTATATTCGTTCTACTTTGTATTAATGCAAGCATTGATTTTTAGACTTAAATTGGTATATTATTGTTATTGAATTAGTTACAGAACTGTTGAATTTTTGTGCTATCACTTTTTCACTTATAATTTTACTCAGTAAAATACAAATTTAAAATCTAGCATATTCTATGAAAAAAATTGCAACTTAAAAGCAAACACAAACATGAATTAATGAGTGGCATTTAAGAATAGCCTAAATTAATTCTATTGTATGTCTAATTTAGCTACAGCACAAAGCATGTATTGAAGTAATATGTATGTAGTTCAAACAAACTATAAATTTTTCAATGATCTCTATATTTTAACCTGATTCTTGATAAAAGTGTCATTATATCTGTATTTATATATAACGATAGTATTGACTATTATATGTATGAACATATATATACAAGTATTTTTGTCAATTTTTATACAATATATCATGTTAACTTAGTTGAATATCAAATAGCATTTGACTAACTTGTATTTTTAAAAAGATTTGACTATTCAATTTCTAAAGATTTATTGTACAATACCAATTTTTTTCTTAAAAAAATATCACAACCACCAACTATTGATGATTTCAAACCTATCTATAACTTAGTTGAATTAGAATTAGATAATTATGAAGAAAATGAATTAGTTTTGGATACGATTCATGATTTAAAATCATTTTTTCAAAATTTTAATAATTGTACTTGTCATCAAAAACAGAAAAACATTAGAACTTGTTTTGAAAAAGTAAGGTTTAAACGGTTTTTTAAGAGATATTTGAATTAAAAGCTTTAGAAGAATGTGAGCTTGAACTTTTTTAAAATCGCAATTAACATCATTTGAAATTAGTGATAAAAAAAAATAAAATAAAACACAAAAACATATATATAGATATAATTATAATAATTCTTTACCTCTTTGTAGGCCCACATATTTAAAACTATGTGAAATTAATGATTATTTACTTTCTGCATTACAAAATCATTTATAATCAAATAGTTTAACCGAATGTATTCATGAAAATTCCAGACATACATCTAAAACTGAGTCAAGGGTTTTTTAGACCTTAATATAACATTATCAATTAAACAATTTCTAGTGCAATATGGAATGATTCACAGGTTTCTTTCTCTATTACGGCATCAAGATGATTCTGAGGTTTTTATTTATCTTTCTACTGGCCAAACCTACAATTCGGTTTATAATAAATATAAAAAAAATTTTTATCTTATCCATAATGAATTAGAAAAAATTATCTTTTATTTTATATTTAGAAAATTATGGCTTGAGATGGTTTCTAATCTTTGATTTCAGCTACATGCAAGTGATTTTTGTAAGGTCTGCATCTCTTTCAAAGCTAAATTGGTGGTCACCAAACAGAATATTAATGAATATAATAAAGTTCAAGCTGAATATAATGAATATAAAGAGGCTGCAGATCTTGAAAGACAACATTATAATAACAATATTGTAGAGAGTAAAAATAACACAGATGTTGCATATATTTGTTACGATTGAGCGCAAAGTATTCATATACTATATTCACTGCAACAAGTTGGTTCACTTTACTTTAAATCTCCTTTTTCTATAAATATTTTTGATGTTTGCAAAACAAGAAAACAAAATTATCAATTAAATTTTTAATTGATGAAAACAAACTTCCTAAAGGAGTTTCAAAAGATGCTAATACTATGTTAAATATAGTTTATTACTTTCTTTAAATCAGAAAAGCAAAAAATTAAAAGTAACTTGTGATAACTGTAGTGGTCAAATAAAAATAATTTATTACTTTGATTTTGATTGTGGCTATATTCATTAGGTTGGTATAAAGAAGTTATTATTAATTTTATGATTCTTGAGCACACGAAATTCATTTGCAATTTATTTTTTGGACAAATTAAAAAGTTTATAAAGATAATCACATTAATACTATTAATGATATAGAAACTATTATAAATAATTTATTAAAAGAAAATAATGTGATTCAATATAAGAGTAGTATAGGATAGGTTTAGCATGATTTTAGTTCGTTTTTTAAAAATAACTTCAAATCTTTACCAATTATAAAACAATATCATTATTTTTGATTTAATAGTTTAGAAGTCAGAAAAGTTTATGTTTCAAAAAAATCAGGCGGTGAAGAAATTTCTTTTCAATTATTACATAGTAATAATTTTGATAAAAATGATCAATTAAATACTATTTCTCCCGCACTATTATTAAGTGATCGAAAAAAATATTTATATACAAAATTCGTCAACATGTTGATGACCTCTACAAAGACATTTTTTGCACTCAACCTTGAAATAAAAAATTTTTTTTATTATAAATACAAAATCCTCTTATTCAATATAAAAACATATATAGATGATTCCCTTCTGCTATTGAGTGATCAATGCAGTATTATACTTTCTAGTATCATATGGGGTCTTTGTCTTGAAGATAACCTTATAGTATATGATATTATAAGGTTATTTTCAAGGCAAAGATTTTTTTAACTGTTAACCAAATTTTAGCAATTCTGTAGCTCAAAGCTACTTAACTTCTAGTCTTTTCTTATTCATGACTGTTATTCTGGCAGCCTACTTAAATTCTAAATCTTGAAGTAAGAAATCAGTACAATTAGAATAAAAGTCAGATTTGTAGAAAAAACATATATTGATCAATTAACCGATTGATCAATCATGTAATCATAACTAGACCTTTTATATATTCAAACAATGAAAGATAACTGCCAATACTCCAATACAAAAGTATGCATTTTATTAATTATTTTAGTATTTTTTTAAAATAAAAGCAAAAAGTAACTCTTTTCTTTATTCTTTTATGTACTTTATATAAATACATTTGACTTTAAATTAATTATATCAAATTTTATTGATTTTCAAATTAATTATATCAAATTTTATTGATTTCTAAATTAATAATATCATTAATTACATAATAAAATCAATCATACAGTATTTTACTTACATATTCACAAATTACATCATGATTTCATGAATAATTAATAGATAATATACATATTCATTAGATCATACCTTTAAATGTGAATCTAATCCAACTTTAATAATATTTCTAATATTTCCATCTTTTAAATTAAGCTTTTTAATTATTATTCCCTATATAATATATTTCAGCCCAATTTTTTGTCTAAGGACCAATTTTACTATAATACAGTTTCAGATATAGCAATGCTAATAAAACTAGTAATTAGTCTATAAAATACAGTAATTATTTAATGGCTATCTTGATATAAAAAAATATATAAATAATACTAATAATATTTAATAAACTTGCTATTTAATATAACAAATTTATTAAATTTATCAGTATAAGTAAAAAAAATTATTTTCTTATTTTTTATATTATAGTATTAATTAAAAATTCATGATTTTAATTAGTTAATTTATGTCTAGCATAAATGCACTCTGTAATCTGCAAAGATCGATGATTAGCATATCTAAAATTAGCAGCAAATCAAATTAGGTTGTTTTGGTTATACAATTTTCAATCACTGTTTACTCAAAAAAAAATTTTTTTGTCATAAAGTCATTTTTAAAGCAAAAACTCTATATTTATAAAAATATTGGTATCTATTTAACACTATATTTTATAACAATAATGATATCAAATAATATGTTTTAGTAGATTATATAAATAGTTAATCAATAATCTAATAGGTTTAAAATAATTTAATAAATTTTATATATATTTATTAAATTCTTTTTATAAAATAATACAGAATAGTGCAAAATAATACAGAATAATACATAATAAACTTTTATTAAATCAATAATAGTTATCTAATAATTTATCAAAAATTAATTAAAGGGTTTAAGTTAAATTTGATGCTTTTATTTAAAGTCAAAATCTGTTGATTGTTGTATATGATCATATTTAATATTTTTGTTTATATTTTATTAACATTCTATCTATATATTATTTATTATTAAAAAAATTATTTTAATTGGTAATTCATCAGTCAACCAGAGAGATTTTTTTGCAAATTTTTATAAGTAAATTTTCCTATTGAGCTAAATGTAGAGTGCACCAATCTAAAACTTTTTTTCTTACTAAGTAAATCACTCTTGGGCTTCTAATGAAAGTTGTAGAACTCATCAAAATGTATCTAATAATAGATATTTTTACTACTATTAGATGCATCTTGATAAGCTCTAAAACTTTTATTAGAAGCTTAAGAGTAATTTACTTAGTAAGAAAAAATGTTTTAGATTGGTGTATTCTACATTTGGCTCAATAGTAAAATTTGCTTATAAAAATTTACAAATCTTCTTTGATTGACTGATGAATCACAAATTAAATAACAATTATTATAAATAGTAAAAAGCAAGCAATATATTATTAAGATTTGACTGTTGTTGTTAGTTTATTGTTAATATTTTTTTTGGATAATATATTTTATTAAACAAAGTTTTTTTTTTTTTTTTTAATGTTAAGGTGACCACTCACAGATCTGGCATGGTTTATTAAACTTTTGGTTTGATACCAGCATAGTTATATAGACAGTGTCTGATTTTGTTACATTAACGAAAGTATATTTTAGCCATATCTGTGCCTTTTGAGCGCCTATTTAAGTAGTCTGCCTATCTCACTAGATGCCGTACCTATAACCCAACTATGAGATTATCCATTTAAACTCTCTGATCAACTTCACGCCATCGGATATCTTCTTTAAAGAGGAACCTGCTGCTAAGGTTTGCTAAGTCTTTAAAGTAGACATACATTTCTATATAAAAGGGTCCTTTGACCTTGTGGTAAACCTACTAGAGCAGTTCATGTCCCACACATATATCACCTAGATTTTCGATAACTTACTTCTAGGCTGAGGCCAAGTACTTGTGAGCCGAAGCCACTACCATTACCTACTCTGTGTTCTTGCAAAGTTCGCTCAAACTCCAGTACATACTTAATAACCCATACTTCCAGTTTCTCAGACTAAGTCCTACTTCTGGTTTCCCAAACTAAGCCCTACTTCTGGTTTACCAAACTTCCAATCCAGATAGCCCGAAAGGGCTGTGACCTGCTCCTAGTACCCATGATTGGATCCTTTTCCTCTGGTTACTCAGCCAGTGACCTGGTTGGTGGAGTGTCTTGTCAAACACTTTGGTCCCGTCCAGTTTCCCCTTTTTCTGCTGTTCAGTTCTTCCTTTTCCTGCTGTCTTGTTCTCCCTTTTCAGATTATTAGGTAATACTATTGAAGATCTATACTACCTTTCTGTTTGGGTCTTCCCAAGCAGACTCCTATATCCTGTCAATCTGCTAGATTTATTCGTAGCTTCACTGCATGCAACTCGTATGTTACACTTATTATTCCACTGCCTTTCAGTACAAGCTAATGTGACTTCATTACAGGTTCTATAACCTAATAGGATACAGTCATCCAAATGCATTTTCTGTAAATTCGAATTTCGTCGCCAGTGGGATTTGAACTCTGGTCCTGCTGCTTGGGGGTGCGACAACTTCACCACTTTACTAAGTCACCACACCCTTTAAAATATTTTTTTTTATATATAAGCAATTAGTATAATAATATAGAAATTTATAAGTTATACAGTCAGACCTCCTAAATGCACCCTCCCTAAATACAGCACCTCTTAAATACATGATATAAGCCCAAGTCTATGATAGAACTTATAGATAAATACACATTCTTTATTCTGTAAATACATATTAATTGTCTAGCCTACTTATATAAACTCTCTCTATAAATGCATCTATATGATTATTAACCAATTAACTTCATTATTCTAGAATACTAAAGTGGTGTTTATTACATGATAATAGTTACATTGTGATTTTATTAGTGTTTTTTAATTGCAACCCTCTCTAAATATATGCTCTAAAGCTGGTCCCGACAATATGTATTTAGAGAGGTTTGACTATATATTTAGATATTATAGTAGTTTAGTCTATTTAAACTATCATAAAACTAAACAAGTAATGGAGTAATTTAAAGCAAAATGGGTTTTATTGTATTAAACAAACTAAACAATATATAAAGTTTTATATATTTTTTTTATACAGAATTTTTTTAATAATTATTACTAAAGCAATTATTATTAAATTTTTTTTTTTTATTTTATCAGCAGCCTTATTGGTATCTTTATTAGATCAAAGTATATATATATATATATTAACTATCTAAGTTATAGATCTGACATTCTTTGACTATCTTTATGGGTACTCAAAGACAGTCTGCCTTACTGGTCAAAGCTATTATCTATACCGGAAGGCTGCATTAAGCTAGTCATTGAAGCCATACCAAAATGGCTTCATACTATTTACAATAAAGTCTTTAACTACAGCAAGCCAAGTACTTTCTTTCCTGTCAGCTTCTTTCTCTTTACTGATTTCTTCTTTCTTTTTAACTTTCCTCTTGGTTTGCTCTTGGCTCTGACTATATTCCCCATGATTTACGTCTGACTCCTTCCACTGGTAGCTGTTTTTCCATTTTTTGATTTCTTTTCCTTTTTTTTTTTTGAGTTTATTCTGTTTTTCTTTTCTTAGTCATTAAGGAATATGCATCTTTGTTTCCAAATGTTTTCGTAAAAGTAATTTCAGACTGAGTTGACCACCGTGTCAAGATAGCTTCTGACTTCTTTTAGAGTTCCCACTAATTTGAAAATTTTCTTTATAATTCAGTCTTTAATCAGTCTTTTAAGAATATCAGCTCTTGTCTTATTTTTTTTTCTTTTGTCAAACTTCAAAGATAGCTTTTAAGTTGAGCCTTATCAAGACGACTATGGGATTCTTCTGAGAGAGCTATTCAAGCCAAGTTTGATGCCAGCTGCTCTGCTTCTATCTACTTGGTTTCATATTTCTCACATGAAGTTAAATGTTCTTGATCTTCTTCTTCTCCTCTTGTACATAATTTATATATTGGGCTGTTATATAAGTCTAGTCTTCTAGTTGCCAAGGTTTTAAGGACTAGGAGTTTTTTATATAAGCATTTGATTAGCACTCCCAAATGCCTATTCTTTCTTGCACTTGTACATCTAACTCTATTTTGATTTCTAATCTTTTTTCATAAAATAGACCAATATTGGAATTGTCTATCATTGTTAGATTCTATTTTCATAATTGCTGATGTAGATTTCTATTCTATCTCTGTTTTGAGCTCAAGTGTTAGTTGTAAAAATTTTCTTGTAAAAGCTTCTATTATTGTTTCTTCTCAGCATAAGGAGACATTCGATTCTTATAGGCATTTATCTATAATTCTTTCTCTATCTACTATTTTAAATCCCATCTTTGCTAGTTTATCTGCCATATCATTTTACTTATTTCTACTATATCCTTTTACTTTTTTTAATTCTAACTGTAATTCTTTATTTTTACTATATATATAATATATTTTACTAAGTCATAATTCTCTACTCTTAACTTTTATCTAGCCAGCTTATTCCAATTTCTACTTTCTAATCTAGCTAAAGCTGCCGCACTATCTGTATAAATTTTTATTTTCTTTCTTTTTGGTATAATTAAGAGCACACATCATATTTCTAGTAGCTCTACTTTAGTTGAGAATGGCCAGTTTTTTGCTTTGAGGTATCCTTCATTAATGACTTCCTCCTTCTTTTCATTTATTAGTACACAGCTTGCTCCCATTTTATCTGCTTCTGCTTGGGTTATTTTTTCATTTCTTCTTAAGAAGCCATCGGTATAGAAAGTGAATTGAGACAAAAAGCTAGCTGCATTGAAGTTTTTGGTTCTTCTCTATTAGGTAATTCTGTAGAGCTAGGCTGATTCATTGGTTTCTAATAATTTTTATATCCAAATTATAGATCTGGATGTCCTGCATTACTTTCTCATTTATAAGAATATTTAGCTTATCACAAGTTACTAGAAAAAACAGCATTTTGTGATGAACTTTAAGAGCCTTCTCTTTTAGTTTGTCTACAATTTTGGTTATTGAGCCTTGAATTTTCTTTTTGCTTATTCGGCTTCTGCAAAAGTTTTCTTCTTTTTCTTGATCTAGTTCACAACTTTCACATCTTTCAAGTCTTATATTTCTCATAACTAGCTCTTCGTTTACTTTCTAGTGATTTGTAAGGATTCTTTTTTCCCATTTGTTGAGGGTTCATCTGATTTCTGGGTAGTGATTTTCTTTTGCTTCTTTAGCTTTGACCAATATCCACTCTTTTTTCCTCTTGTCCACCTTTAATGGATTTGATATAATCTGCAATACCCAAGTACTGAAACTATCTAGTCTATACTCTGACTTAACTAATCTGCTTTCCTTATCTTCAATTACTATTTCTTCAATTATATGAAACCATTTCGCACTTTTCTCTTTGCTTGCCCTATTTCTTAGCATCTTCAGTTGCTGCCAAGTTATTATATGATCTCCTGCCTGTGTTAGTAGTTGTTTGAGCGAAATTATATTGAGTTTCTTGAGCATCATTGCTACTGGTAGAGTAAAATTCTTCTCTAGAATATTCACTAGTCTGTACTTTAGATTTTCTGTTTCTAATTTTGTATTGTTGAACTTGAATATGATTTTTAGCTCTCTGGCCTTTAACATTGTTAAGCAGGCCAGATTGTTTTTTCAGAAATGTGCACAAGTCTCAGGCAGCCCTTTGAATCAGGTATTTTCAGCTGCGTTCAGCAGTTGAATACCTTGACTTAGTCTAAGTGAAGTTAGTATTTCTTCAAAATCTGCTGTATTTAGTCGTAAGTGTAGGCTGAAAACTTGCTTTGTTAGCAGTCGATTCTATAGTGAGTTGCAGTTTCCAATGCTTTTGTACTGTTGCTTATAGTTCTTGCTAGCTCCATTCTATATTTTGTTAAAACTAATATTAGTGTCTGTATATTATCAATCATCTTTTTTGTGAATCTGGAAACTTGTAGCATGTAGCACAATTTCAGAACTATGTATATATTGTTTATATAAGATGCTTGTGCAACTGTTAATTTTTTAGATTTAGTATTCAGACCATTGAGCGTACAATCTCCTTTGCTCTTGCTTTGATCAGTGACTCATCTAACTTGTTGTTAAGCCAAACTTCTAAGAATCTTGTAATCTTGTTTCTTTTTTCCTCTACTAGCTATTCACTACTGAAAAGAATTTTTCTATCTTCTCTTCTTTCCCCAGAATTGACAACAAATAGTTTAGATTTCTTTCCATTAATCTGTATATCGTTGAACTTGAAGAACTCTTCAGCAATTTAGATTATTTCTTTCATTTGGTCTTTGCTTTCTGCAATCCACGTTGTGTTGTTAGCATAGGCAATAACTGTCTGCATCCATTCTTTACACATTGTCTGGTTCAGGCTGTAATTAAAAGAAATTTGTTAAGTTACAGTATATTCTAATTTGGGATCTTCATTAACTCTCACAAGCAATAGGTCATAAAAAATTCTCCAGACAAGAGACAAGATTACTTCTCCTTGCTCAATTCTATCATTTATTTTAAAGTATTGTGTTGTATCTAGCTCTGTAATAATTTTTGACTGCCTGTTTACAAAGAGGTTTATAATAAATCTAATTATTATTTGTAAAATTTTAAGTCTTTCTATTGTTAGCTTTAATGATTTTAAAAATACTGAGTCAAAAGCTTTTTTCATATCTTGAAATACTAGCTACAGTTCTTTTTTATAGTCTACTGCATCTTCTATTATTGCATTCAAAATCTGCACTGGCTCTTCTGTTGAGTTTCTAGACAGTTCTGCAAAATTTGAACCTTTCAAGATATTATTTTCATCTAGGACTTGTGATAATCTTCTAGCTACTATTTTAGTTACACACTTTCTAAATGTTTCTAAAAGTACTATAGGCCTAACATTGTTTAAGTTATAGCACCAGTCTGCATCTTTTGGAATTGAATATATTTGCGAGACTTTCTATTTTAGTAGAACGTTGCCTGTCTGGATGCAACATTCTGCAAATGTTCAAAAATTCTATGTGCTTTTATATTTGCTGCTTTAATTAATATATAGGTAATTGCTATAACTTTAGGGGCAGTATTTTTTTTTAAGTCTCTAAATATGTCTTCCTACTCTTCTTCTGAGATATCTTAATCGAGATTCTTATACCACTCTTCTTGAATCTCTTCTTTTGGCTTATAGATTTTTTTCTAATTCCTTTCTCATAGCTCTTGGTCAAAAGACCGAGGTCTAAATTGTTTTTGATAATACTCTCTTGTTTTTTTAAGGACTTCTTCTGGATCAATGATTAGTTCTCTCTGATTATTCTTTTCCTTCAGAAATCTGTCTATCTGAATCTTTTTGAATGGTTTTTCTAAAAGACTTGCAAGTATCTTGCCTTATTTTTCATCAATCATTTGATATTTTTTTTTGATATTTTCCTCTATCTCTTTTTTCTGTTACTGTTCGATTTTTTCTGCTCTTTTTGTATATAAGATCTTTTACCAATCTTTTAAGTCATCAATTAGTTCATGTGACCAACAAGTTAGAGTCATGTTGATATTAGTTTTGTGTTACTGATTTGTTAACTTCAGCTCTAATATCAAATCTGCAATATAGTTATATATAAGGTCTAGTTTAATATTTATACGTTCTATACTAATCTATCTTCCTAGTTGCATTAGGGTATATGATAATCTAGACTCTTTGGCTTTTTTTCTTCTGTTCTGTGCTATGTTGCAGATCTTCTTCATCAGGAAAATAAATATGGTGCAGAGCTGCAAAGATCTGCTATCTTGTGAAAAATGACAAATTTTACAATACCTCGTAATCTAGTAATCGAAACTCAATGATTTTAGTACTATTCGATCTGTCTTAATGAGACAGATTAGATGGTACCAAAATCGTTGAGTTTTGATTACTGGGTCATGAGATATTTACATTTAAGTAGTTTTTGTAAATACATACATAACTTTTCATCCAGCAGTCCAAATTTAACAATTTTGGTATCATTCGATTTCTCTCATTGAGATGATTTGAATGATATTAAAAATGTTAAAATCTGATTACTAGGTGATGAGATATTCGCAAAAAATGTTTCATAGCGCAGTTCTGCACAGATCTTTAAAAAATAAATTTAAGATCTGTACAGAACTGCGTCATGAAATGTTTTTGCAAATATCTCACCACCTAGTGATCAGATTTTAGTGTTTTTGATACTATTCAAATCATCTCAACGAGAGGAATCGAATGATACCAAAATTGTTAAATTTGAACCACTGGATAGCGAGTTATATAAGTGTTTACAAAAACCATTTAAACGTAAATATCTTGTGACCTAGTGATTGAGACTCAACGATTTTGGTACCATCTGATCTGTTTTATTGAGTTGGATCGAATAGTACCAAAATCGTTAAGTTTCGATTACTGGATCACGAAATATCATAAAATTTGTCATTTTTTCACAGGGTAGCAGATCTTTGCAAATCTGCATCATATTTATTTTCTCGATATTTTTTGGGAAGTTGAATCTTGCTGCTGCAAGAATACTATTGCTTATATCCTTCCAAAGTTCATCCAAATTTAATAATTCTTTTTCTTGTAAGGGAGCTAACATTTAAGAGCTCAATATAGCCCACCCTGAGGATTGTCAATTGACTATTCTTCAGAATATCAGAGTTAGTCATTTGACAATTTCAAAAATTAAAAAAAATTATATAAATTTTGTATATTTTATGTACTTTTTGCATATTTTATACACTCCTTGCATATTTTATGCATGATTATGCAAGATTATGCAAGGGGTGCATAAAATATGCAAAAGATGCATATTTTATACACCCCTTACATATTTATGCACCAATACATATTTATGCACCCCTTGTATAATCTTGCATAATCTTGTATAATCATGTATAAAATATGCAAGAGGTGCATAAAATATGCAAAGAGTACATAAAATATACAAAAAGCACATAAAATATACAAAATTTATATAATTTTTTTTAATTTTTGAAATTGCCAAATGACTGACTCTGATACTCTGGGGAATAGTTAATTGACAATCCCCAGAAGGCTATTTTGAGCTCTTAAATATTAGCTCCCTAATAACTTGGTGTTTAGAAGATTTTGAATCTTTGTGCTCTTTTTAAGCAAGCTATCTATTTGCTTTCTATAGTCTTCTCAATTTTCTTTAAATGCTCTTTCACAAAGAAAAACTGTTCTTGTATATTCTTTTTTTCTACATGATGCTGCATTTTGAAAAGTATTTAAATGGCCTAGATTGATTCTGGCTATTATTGATGCATGGTCACTATTGGTATATATATTTATTTCTTGTATTTCTGTATCAAATAAACCATAGAACAGTTTATCTGCGATCCATATTTGGTCAATTCTTGTACTTGTTTCTCTATTTAACCATATATACTTTCTCGCCTTTAGATATATGGTTCAGAAGCATCTTGAAATTCTTGTCTCTGTAGCCAGAGTAGAATCAGATCTTTTCTAAAATATTTCCTTTCTATATTCTGTATTCGATCTAGGTTCAGATTTGCTATGCTGTTAAAATCTCCTATTACTATTATTTGTAATTTGTAAGATCTGTTGATGAATTTTTCAACAATTACTTTTCGGGCTTCCTTCTTCTCTTAGTCGTTGTTTGGAGATATATAGAGTATTATAATTATAATTTCTAATTGTTTGAGCAACAAACTAACTAAAATTATATATTTGCTTATTTTGTCTATACTTCCTATATGCTTTGCTCATCGATTGCTTATTAATAAGCTAACTTCAGAGCCTTTCTTTTTATCTTTGTTTGAGCTTACCCAAAAACTTTTAAAGTTGTTTTGCTTCATAGATAGCCAACTATCTTCTTTGCTTGTAATATTTAACTCTGCAATCTCCAGTATATCTATTTTGTTATCCAGTACCTACTCATAAGCAAACTCTAGCTTATAAGTATTGTTCTTTATATTATTAATATTGTGAGTTGCAATATTAAGCTCTCTTAATTGTTCTAAATATTCTTCACTTGTATTATCTTTACTCTCATTGTTTTTATTCTTAAGTGCTGTTGATTCTTTTTCAATTATCCTACCCTTTTCTTTATATATATTTTTTGTTAGATAAGGAATCATTACTTCTTGATCAAAGTTTTGGTTTAGGCCTTCTTGCAGAAAAGGTTTAGATTCTTTATCTATTTCTATTGGTTCAATTGGCGCTCCTAATTTAGGTGCATTGAGCAGCCATTGGCTGTTTACTTAGTCTTTTTAGATGGTGTATAATTTTTTGAAGCATTATATGGTGTTCTTCTATTCTTGCTGCTAAACTTCTATTATCTGTTGTATCTATATAATCTAAACTTCTTTTGTGTAAAGATGACTTTTTGTTAAATCTTCCTCTTTTTGGTAGTTCTTTTTCTTTATCACTTGTTCTACTTCTGCTTTCCTATGCATCACTCCAATACTTCTAATTCTTTGTGAGGTTATTTGCTTTCTCTTCATTCTCTTGTGTGGATTGTAATCAGTAAAGATAAAGGTTATTATATCTTACTGATTTTCTTTGTGCTTCTTTCATTTTTGACTTAGTAGCAAA
Source organism: Racocetra fulgida (assembly GCA_910592135.1). Classification (NCBI taxonomy): domain Eukaryota; kingdom Fungi; phylum Glomeromycota; class Glomeromycetes; order Diversisporales; family Gigasporaceae; genus Racocetra; species Racocetra fulgida. The sequence goes on along the minus strand of CAJVPZ010000754.1, from coordinate 3,455 downwards.
GGTTACTTTTGCAACTTGTTTTATTAGTCCACTTTTCCTTTTAGGGATGTATACTGCTTTCGCTTTCCTTTCTTTCAGATATCTGAAGAGTAATGTTTCAAAAAGGCCTTCTGTAATTCCTACTAGTTTTGCTACAAATTTATGTTTTTGGTCTCTTTTTTTATGATCTTCTTTGCCTATAGAGATTCAAGCTAGTCTTCCGTCACCTATCAAAAGTACCCAGGGTAAGTCTGCAGCTTCTATTCTTGTATTAAACTCTACTACTGCAAGAGCTCTACCATTTCTGTGCTTGATATATATATCTTAAATCTTTCTTAGTTTCTTGTATATATATTTAACTTCTTGTACTTTTATATCTGCTGAGAGATCCTAAATTGTAATACAATTCATATTTATGTGTCTTTCATGATCATATCTTCTTGGTACTGCTTGATTTTTTCTTGTTTTTCTTGTATGAATCGAGAATTTTCTGGTTCTTCTAGAATTAGGTTTAGCCAATCTTCTTTTTTTTTTATTCTGTTTACTGCTAAGTCTCTTTCATATTCACAATCAAACACTACTTTTATTCAGCAATTTCCTTTTCTAAAACATTCTTCTACTTCTTTGATGTGTTTGTTTTTTTTAAGTATTCACTAAAACGTTTTCTACTTCTTTGATATGTTTGTTTTCTCCAAGTATTCTTTTGACATACCCAGTATGTTCTTCTGCTGAGTTAACCTAGAAGACTATATATTGGCACCTTTGTTATGAAGGATTGACTTTCTTTATAGATTCTATTCTTTAGAGACCATATACTTTATTCTATAGTAGCTGTGAGGATTGGCGATTCATTTTTTGCTTCTTGTTTATTAACAATCATTGAGTTGTTAAGTCTTAATTCTGCTTGTTATATCTTGATTACATCTCTTAAGATGCTATCAACTGGAGCTTCTTCGTCTTTTTTAATCTTCTTTCCTCTTGATATTGAGCTTTCTGCATTTTTTTCTCTTGATGTGATTTTTATATCTTCGATATACTGATTATTTGTTGAAAGGTATAAGGACTTATCTTCTATTATACTGTTTATTTCTTCATTTATATAGCGATTAAGTGTTTTTTGTTGATTTGGTTTGATATTTAGGTTTTGTAGTTATCCTGCCACATGATCTATGTCTCTATTTATTTCTTCTTTTCCTCTGATGATCTTCTTTTCTTTGGTTCTAAAAACTTAGGCTTTTCGACTAGACCTTCTTTTTTAAATCCTTCTATCTTGTTTTCTTCCTTTTTAATTTTCTCTTTGCTTATATTTATTATATAATTTATCGATAATAAATTGTTACTTGCTATTTTCACTTGTACTGCCCAATATTTAATAGTATCTTGTTGCAAAAACCTTTCTGCTTTCTTGAGCATATCATGTAGTTGGCCATATAATAGCATATTGAATATTGTAATTCTTTCTGGATTACTGATTGAAAGGTCTTTTGCTAATTGCTCTATATTGTCTGGTTCTGTGAGACTTGTTGTATATAGAATATCTACTAACTCTCTATTGTTTAGATATTTAAGTATTTTACTTACTGTACTATGTACAAATTCAAGAAGACTGCCAGTAACTGGTATTTTTTCATTAAGTTCTATTTGTTTCTAGAAATTTCCCTTTTTTGATATAATTTTGTTAATTTTGTATATACGTATTCTTTTTGTTATTTGCTACAAAAAATATACGATATTGCTTTTTTAAAAAGAATTATGTATTTATTTGTTTATATATTATTTTGATCTCTTCACAATCACGTGTTTATTATTCAAATTTTCAGAATCAGAGGTGAATGCCCACTTTTTTGAAAATTTTTATCTAATTTTTTATAAAGGCGTTTGTATTGCTATTGCTTAGTCTTTAAACTAGTTGCTATTCTAAGAAGTTTATATTGTCTTGCTATGTTGAACCTTTTTCCTTAGTGTATCGATGTATATTTTCTATGTTGTTGGAAAAATTATTCTTATATTTTAATTTTGCTGACTTTGAAATTGATTACTAAAGCAATTATTAACTCCAACTACTTTTGACTATTTAATAACTATATATTGTAATTTATATATTTAGACTAACTATTATCTTATAATATCTTATTAACTTTAATATAATTAATATATAACTATATTCTCTTATAATATGGTGTTGACTACTAATTAACTAATATATAATCATATTCTCTATATATTGACTGTAATACAGTATTAACTACTAATTAATTAATATATAATCATATTCTCTATGTGTTGACTGTAATACAGTATTAACTACTAATTAATATATAACTACATTCTTTATATATTAGAGGAAAGAGATACTTTAATTCTGGGTTTGGGTATTATAATTTTAAGAGTCATAGGTTTAAGGATTATAGCCTTGAGTATTATATGTTTAAATTACAATTAAAGCTTTAGGTTTGAGTTAGAGCTTGGTTGCTACAAATAGTGCTCTATACAATTTGTATTTTTTTTAATTGACTAATAAAATTACAAAATCAAATATAATATATAATCAATTTTGTATAATAAACCAATTATTTATATCATTTTTGTATAACAAAAACAAATAATTTTTTAAAAATTTAATCATGTCTCAAAATTTTAATTATAAAACTACTTTTGAGACTCTAACAAAAAAATTTTTTGCAAAATTTTACTATATATAATGCTTAACATTAACTTCTAAATAGGATTTTTACAGCAAAAAATAATTTTGAGACATTTCAGTTTTGTCTAAAGATTTTGTAATAATTTTGTATCTACAAATTTAAACCTTTAAACTATAAATATATTTACTTGCTTATATTGTAAACAAATGAATATGTTTATAGTTTAAAGGTTTAGATTTGTAAATACAAAATTATTACAGAATCTTTATACAAAACTAAACTATTTAAAAACTACCTTTAAGGGTGTGGTGACTTAGTGAAGTTGGTAAGTTGTCACCCCTCCAAATGGCAGGTCTAGAGTTCAAATCCTACTGGCGACGATTTTGAAAAATAAGATTTGTTTCGATAACATTTATTCAACGATCGGTTGGGTGTACTACCTGTAACCTTGGTACCACCATCTTGAATGGGAGCTTTCGGGCAAAGTTGTATAACATCACACAAACAAAGCCAAGGAACCGGAATAATTGAAACCCATTTGGAAAAACCCGAGCAAGGAAGTAGTGAAGATCTTTAATGATACTGCAGAAGCCGGAAGCCCAGAAACTGGAGACCAAAGAACTGGACGAATAACCCTGGGGCAAGAAGGGTTCACCAACCTGGCCGCCGAAGTCGTATTGGAGGAAAAGGTTCTATGCTGCAGAATTAGGAACCAAAGGAAGGGAACCATCAGACACTTAAAGTCTAGGTATACCAATCTATCCGGGCTAACTGGTTTGGAAGTTTGGGAGGGATCAGTATAAGGACCGGAAGGAAGGTAGATGTAGGTAT
>CAJVPZ010000753.1:0-17161 GCA_910592135.1 Racocetra fulgida | reverse complement strand
ACCTTATTAGTACCCTATTGAGTACTATTGCTCTAATCAATACCCTATTGACCTCCTTTGGAGCCAAAAATAGGCGGTAATAGGGAGGTTCCCTATTGAACCTCATTTTACCTGTGTTTATTAATAAACAGAAGAAATCTGTAACAGATAATATTATATTTAATAATAAATTAGACACTGTGATTTGGATTTTTGAGTAAAATGATTATAAAAGTTGAAGAATGTACAGTCAAATAGTTTATATTTGTATTTTCATTGTGAAATCCAAGATAAAAATTCGAAAATTAAAATTTAAAGCTCGAGCAATAAGAAGTGATTCTGAAGGTAATGTATGGGCCGATATATTCTTGCCAAAGTTGTTCTGAATGTATGGTATATTGATGTATTGGTACAATTGGTGCATTGATGGATTTGGAATTTCTATCGTGCTCAATTTCAACATCAACCCTAACAATAATTATTCGGGTGACTAAAATTCATAATATATTATACAAATATTGTAATAGGCTACTATGCAGCAGCTTAATACAACAAATAGAATATGTATAATCAAACCCAGTTATTGTCTAACTGTTAGGCTGTTACATATAACAACTGTCATGAATAAACAAATATAATAAAAACATAAATGACGCATTATACTGTACATGCGTAATTCTCGTATATCACGCGTTATAATCATTCTACATCAAATGTTCTTTATTTGCTTCGAAACAACAAAAGTAGTATTACATGAATGTATTAAAATCTCATTTCATAGAACACTAATTAATAATTTATTGATCTTTGACATAATGAATATGAATATTTATCTTTAATACAAAAAATGAATTTAAAAAATAAATCCTTGAACTATCATATGAATATCGTTATTTTCTACCCTTAACATCCAACTCGAAAGTTGTACGATATGTTTCACCCGTTATCTTATTTCTAGCTGAAGCTTTAATTTCCATCGTGCCAAAGGTTAATTCAAATTCCACAGGGCGATCTCGTCCTAATGATAGCGCTTTAGATAAAGCAATTTTAAGGGTACCAAGAATCCGCATTCCGGCATCCTTAATGTATTTAGGTCTCGTCTCTTTTGTAATGTATACTTGAAATACCGCCATTTTTTGGTCAGCATTTAATGGCTTATAGTCTTTACGAAAAGACTGGTTGACCGAAACGCGTGTTCCACGACCCACGAGAAGGTCAAACTTCCAGATTTTATTATCATCTGTTCTAAAATATTATATAGAACTGACGTTAATTCTGTGAATTTACGAATTACTATTGATTTATAATATAACTTACCGGAGTTTAGGTGGATCATTTCGAATATCAAAATCAGCTTTCACTTCCACTCCGTACGTCCATTTCAACACTCGACTTTCGACAAGGCCCATGTCTAAGCCGTATTTTACAGCGCCTTTAACGATAGCCGCTATCGGTGCTCGAGGAGACGCAATAATAGGTACACGTCCTTCGAATTTTTCTCGGACACGTTTTCTTAAATATGATGATTCACTGAACCCTCCCACTAAAAACATGGCTTTACATTTACGTTGTGCCCTAAGATCTAATAATTGATTATTAATTAATTTGATGATTTTGTTGACTACTGGGTCGAACATTTGTTTCACAGTGTCGTACTCTAGTTCGATTATCCATTCATTATTTTCTAAATTGGTTCTTTCTGAACCAGTGATATATTTAATCAATGAGGGGCACTGTCTTTCTAGATCCAATTCAATGCTTTCAAACTTTTCGCGGTCACCATTAAATGGAAGCTTTACGGTCTCACAGAAAAATCTATGAACAAGTTTTTGTAAGTCTCCGTAAGCATATGATTTTAGCCTCTGTAAGGCAGTGAAGCCTACTATGCGGCCCATAAAATCTATGAATTCTTGATCAACATATGTACTTCCACATAGATCTCCACTTCTTTCAGTTTCTTCTTTCAATTTTTTGCCCGGCTGTATCGTTCTCATCGTTAGATCCACTGTTCCACCACCACAATCCACTACTAGAAACGTGTCTACAAAAATTAATAATTATCATATTCAATATTAAAAGAATTATTGTTAAAAATTTTCCTCAATGCCTCTTGCAAAAGCTAAATTTGAAGCTAACGCATTGCACTGGTAAACCAATGGTCGTTTGCTTAATTATTACTGTTAACAAGTCTTTGTTTTAAAGATATCACACATTATCAATCCCATTTACATTATTTCTGCGAGTGATACATACCAAAAAAGGAAAAAATTAATTTATTGGTCTATTCTACATTAATGACACGTGAGTTCACGGTATTAGGATTAAGGTTAGGATAAGCACAGAGCATACTACGTAAAATTTTACGTAAAGGATAGTTTCTTATTCAATATTTTGAGTTATTGGAGATTTTTTTTGAAAAGACTTTCGATCTCAAATCTGCATAAGAAAATTTCCTTTTTCGGCTTGTATCATTTGCAGAATAAGCAAAGGTCACTCAAAATTACAAAACGGGAAATAATAGCATAATTATATTGAGGGAATTGATTTTCAAGTTTTTTGAATACTAACCCCCTACTGTTAATTCATGCTCTTCAATGACTGATAGGCAATGAAGTGCCGCCGCCTCCGCTGTCGTTATGGAATAACGAGAATTCAATAAATGTACCTCGTTAAGCAAAAGATGTAAAAATAGTACAAAATAAAGATAATTACGTTCAGTTGTAAATTCTAAATGCGATTCGATTGATTCGTTTAACCTGTAATTATTGTAAGCGATAAACAAGGTTAAAAGTTATAATTAAAATTCAAAAACTATGATTAAGTTATTTAATTACAGTCCAGCCTTGTATGCGCAGTCGCGCATTATAGCTTTAGTATGCGGTCCCTAATAATAAAAAAATGTAAATCAAATGGATCGCGTTTTGTTAATAACTCACTTACTTTCTGAACTTTTGACAAATTAGTAACTTACCCATTCCGCAGGCACACATAAAACAAATAATACTTGTGATAACTTAAGTCCTGGCCAACGTTTATCAAGAGTTTCTTCTATAACCTACAGTATTTAATCATAAACGATCAATATTCAAATGAGCTTATCTTAAACTTATAAGTACTCACTCCTTTCATTTTTCTTAGATAATCACTAATAGCTTTTTTATAATCTAAATTTGGCGGTAAGGATAGTCTTTCTATCGCATTATCGTCTAGATATAATTTAAATCTTTCAGCAACATGTTGCTGCGGCGGAAGTGGTGAACCCAATTCCCTAATATTATTTCTATTCTTTTTCGGTTCATGAACTAAGGCGGGTTCGCCCCATTTCAATACTTCGGTACAAGTACCATCATATAACAAAACTGTATTTGTTTTTGGAAGACCATCTCTTCCTGACCTAAATACGATAAATATCATTTAATTTTATAACTGAAAGTAAATTTATTTGTGACAAATTAATGATTTAAGACTACCATCGTGTATTTATCTCAATTTCTTTCGGAGAAATCTTGTTTGCATAAGCGAAGCCGCTATATGTCGTCCCAAAATCTTTTAATAACAGAAGATCGGCTTAAATATCGCTTTAATTAATAAATCTAATAAAATATCAAATTAATATCAGTCAAATACCAATCGCAACGACGGCTCTTATGTCTTCTGGTGAAGAAGTATATCGAGAAGTATGCGGATAATACGACTGAGAAAATTGATGACGATTTAAAGACTTCATGGCAGATAATTAAATTTGATAGTTGAAAACCACAGTGGCTTAAATTTATATATAGTTGAAAAACATTGTGATATTTCGAAGAGTCGTACAGCAAGTAATTAACTTTAAAAAATTCATATTATTCCTGTTTTATTCTTGGATTTCAACTTTTCATTGATAAGAACTTATATGGTTTCACCGGAGACTACTTTCAGATTCAATCAACTTCCTTAATTAAAAGTTTTGATCATCTATCGCAATCTGTTGTAAAAATTCTCATGACGAAAAAGTGAACAATGACAAATTTTGATGCTAACTACGGTAGGCGGATGATTTTCCGAATATCCGGGGCTGTGCGTTTCGATTTAAGTAAAAATAATAGATTCTTATCTTTAAAAAAAAGATTTTTTTTTTCCAAGCACTTTCTTCTAAAATGAACCACCGACATCAACCATATTATTGGAGTTATGGAGGTCGTGAAGGTTATGGAGGCTATAGAGGCTATAGATAGGGTGTCTGGCACACAAAAAAAATTTTGGCATGTCACAGGCAGGCCTTTTGTCAAAATTGTGCCATGGCATGCCTTTTGGCATGCCATAAAATATTGTATTATAATAATCATAATACTATAAGTCTAATATACAGTATAGATACTATAAATATAGTTTTTATACTATACCTAGTGGCATACCAAAAACAAATTTGGCATGCCACTAGTATGCCACTATGGCATACCAACATTGGCATGCCTTTGCTACTATGCCAGACTCCTTAGCTATAGAGGTCATGGAGGTCATGGAGGTCATGGAGGTCATGGAGTTCATGGAAGTCATGGAGTCAGTAATGAAATTCATCTCGGTTCTTGTCAAGAAACTATTTCAAGTAATTATGAAGAAGATTTAACAGAAATTTTTAAAATTTTTGTGTTAATACCAAAATGGTATGGTTATTTCTATTTATTTATAATGGTCTGCCATGCAGATTACAAAACTGGATCCTGGGATTCAGGTGTTGATAAAGTTATAAAACAATTATCAGAAATCCAATCATTTATTAATGAAATAAACCAAAATTGTGGTGCTAGTCCAAAATTCTTGAAGATGTTAAAAAAATTCTTGATAAATATTGAAATTTATTACAAGTAAATCATAATCAAACAAATATGAATCAATTAATAGAAAAGGTGGGACATGAACTTCACATTCATTTTATAAAAGACCATACAAAATTCCTCAAGCAATTATAGAATTTGACTTTTTAACAAAGATTAGAATTATGTGATATTTGCATTAGTAGACTTATATCATTCACAGATTTTGCATGTTATGTTAATAGTTTTTCCAAAAATAATGAGTTCAGCAATTCTTGAAAACAGTACAAAATATTTTTGTAGAACAAAAATCAGTAGAATATAATGAATCTAGACAATCGAGTCATCAAATCAAAAATACAGCAAAAGTTATAAAAAACTTGAAGCAATTTTAAAAAGAAGCAGTAAGACACCAAGCAGCATTGGGTGATGTGACTTTTAGATGGTGTGATGATAATCCTAATAACTCCATAAAATTAGTTAAAGATATTGAAAAACTTCAACATGATTTACAGTCCTTTACCAAAGTCAAAGAAACCAATATACAAATCCATTAGGAAGCTGTTTCTGAACTTTTTAGAAGATACAATTATTCAACAAAATTTGACGATAAAGCAAAGAAGGTTGTTTTATCTGCTGTCCTACAAAGGCACATTCTTGATTATATCTATGAACTCTCTAAAAGTTTTAGAAGGAGAATTCCACCAGATACAAGTTGTTTAACAAATGACCAACTTGAGGCAAACATTGCTTCTCAGATACAAGAATTATGCCCATTAATATCTCATTTTTCAAATGTTAATCTGGGAAATGACAAACACATGCATATCCTTTCAATAAAGTTACATCAATATATTTTTACTGCCCTTTCCAATAGAGGATTTACTAAACAAAATCATCAACTTGTTCAACAAATACTTGAATCTCTGATAAAAGAAATGTATCAATATAGAACAATAAAATCACAAGATAAAAGTAAACTTGTTTCAAAAACAACCTCAATTATTAAACAAGTCTTAAACATATTTTATGATTAGAAACCCAAGAGCCAATACTCAAGATTAAATTTTATCATGCTGGTGATCCTATTGATGTTGAAGTTATGGATGGTAATTGGCAAGGTGATGCTAGAGATTTTGAAGTTAAACTTTGCTCATTTCCAGCTATCTTAGTAATTGATGATGAAAAAAGAATATTTACTAAAGCTCAAGTAATGGCACAACAAAAAGTTTAAACCACACAAATTTATTGGTTTTCATAACATGAAACTTTTAAACAGACCTGGCTGGCATGCTTCTTTTTTTTTTTTTTTTTTTAAATTTGGTGATTAAAACATATAAAAAATTTTTTTACAAGTTTCCAAATTTTGACCCGGCCAGGTTATGAAAACCAATTAAATAATTTTGCATGGCCTTAAACCAAACTCTTTTTGATGGAGCCAATGGATACTAGTTTTTTGAACTCCATTGGCTCCATTGCCAACCCTGACAGGCACACAGGAATTATAGTTCGGCACATTTTTGGCTCATTAGGCTCGCGAGCTTAATGAACCAAAAACGAGCCGAATTATAAATATATATATTTTTTCAAATGTATATTTTTTTAAAATTATTTATTTATTGTTAAGTTAAATATATATTTTTTCAAATGTATATTTTTTTTAAATTATTTATTGTTAAGTTAAATTTCATTATATATTAAATAAAACAACATTTCGTCACGAACATACGTATCTATATATGCGAGAGTTATTTTGAATATCACGTGAAAAAAGATACAGTATTTTGGAAACGAAACTCATGCGTAAATTCCAGACTCAGAAATCTTCATGATGTATTCTTAATCAATGTGATGTCAAAAAATAAACATAAGTTTTCAACTGATCTAAAAGATTAATAGTTTCTCACTTTTTTTTTTAAACGTCTCTCAAGTAACTTTATCTTTTTGCTGCAAAAAAAAAAAAAAAAAAGAAAAAAATATGTTTGAACCAAAATGGATATATAAAAATCAATTAAACTGGTAAAATTTTCGGTTAGGAAATAAGTGTTTGAAAAAATAAATAAATTTACATTTTTGATCGAACTCGATATTCTTGTAATATAGGAATAGAAACAGATCCATAATGATTCGCGGTAAAAATAATCAAAGTAAGATTTAATTTGAACCATTTATCGATTTAATTTATAATATTTAATTCGTGTATCGGACAGGTGATAAAGTACATCGGCCTTTATATAAAAATAAAGTTTGGACTCGTGTGCAGGGAAACATTTCCAATGAACGAAAACGTCCTAGATGTGAAAATGGTGAAAATGTACAAGAGCTTTCGTTTCCTAAAAGAATCAAAGGTGAACTAAGAGATCAAGTAAAAAAAGACAATTAAAATTCTTTTATCGTTTTATTTATCATTCTTTCTGACCTCAACAGATTCCAATTATCATGTTGATATTTTGTCTTGACTGTGCTATTTGCGCAGAAATCTGAAATAGGTCCACCTTACAAATTTGAAAATCAATACATCCCTTCTCATGAATACCAACATATTTATTTTGATCATAATATTAACGGGGGTAATCTTAATCGAGTTAAAAATATTTTACTTACAGGAAGAGTAAAAGTTGACGTGAAAAATCAGGTAAGACTAAAAAAAAATTTGTTTACATTTCCCGTATGAGTGATACCTACAAACTCTTATAATTATAGATGTCTTGGAAGTATAATAACAGTAAAACTCAAGGTACACATAATATGAAAATTCAACGATGCTTGGATCATAATAAAACGAACATCAAATCTAGCGATGCCATCGTTGAACGTTCTTTATCCAGTCACCCTCTGAATAAAAAGGAAAACATTGAACAAGATACAAGTTACAAAAATGGTTATTACGCGGATCATTCTTTTAAGAAAAATGTACAACACGCGTGGGGAATCGAGTCTGATGAACCCTCAACTATTGTTGTCAGATATAGTAAGAATTATAGTGTTAAAAAAAATTGTGTTAATTCGAATGGTTGCCTTTTAAACAGTAAAGAATTTACTCCATGGAAACCTTGGGCTAACCAACAAGAATTTGAATTAGCTTTGAATAAGATCGATCGTTATTATCAGGCAAGTAATTTAATGACAATGAAGTGATCTTTAGTTTTATTAGTAACAATGCATTTTAACATTTAATAACATTTAATTTAGAAGCTGTTTTATACTAAGAAGCCTTTCGCAAATTGATTATCTTATAGAGATCTTAATATTAGTGTAAACTGAGCATGTAACTTTAGCGCTTTTATTTTTTACTAGTTGTTAGGTCATAATTCATAGCTTTAAACATAAAATTAAGCAATGAAATTACGTATTAGAAATTATTAGAATTAATGCTTTACTGCTTGCAAGCACTATCATCTGAACCTGTTTTTAATTGCACATAAAAGTTGTTATTATGTATGGATTAAGTATTTAATTGCACATAAAAGTATGGATTAAGTATCGATATTTTGCTAATCGCAAGCAACACCATACTACATATGTCAAAACCCTTAAAGAAAAACGAGTCAATTTCCAAAAGCAACCTTTCACCGGATAAACTCATATGGCGTTATGGTGTGGATTTATTATCAAGAAAACGACTATCACTTCATGATACACAAACATAAAATCGTGCACTAGCTTTCCAAAATAGTTGATAGTAATAGCAATGTCCTTCATTCTAAACTAGTAATTTCTTGACATAAAGAAACACACAACGGATTCGTAGCATTTATATGTATTAATTTCTGCGGATATCGATACGAATATCATATACGTCATATATGTAAATCAAGTACAAATCATTAACCAACCAAAAATTTGCTTGTCAATGGTCGAAGGATCTCTAGTCAAACTGGGTTTGGTCAAATTGATCAAATGATTTGGCTTATTAATTACAATTTGACCAATTTTGATCAGTAAGCTCTTGGATCAGACCGGTCAAATTGGTCTGGTCAAGATTGACCGTTGACCAATCCTGAATATATTAATATATATAATTTAGAACAATCGTAATATTAACTATGTATGCTAAAGAAGTTTATCCGGATTTAGTGATCCCCTTTTTTCAAAAAAAAACCTGAACTAAATCTTGATGGATTTTCTTAGATAAATAACTATACACGTAACTTATATTTTAAATGTGTTAGCTTAAAATCGAATTTATCACATTTACCATAAACATCCACAATGACATGAAAATGTGACCCGAAGGTGTTTCGTTACAATCTTAAAGTATTCCGTATAAAAGCGTCTTTTAAAGTGTTTCGTTATAGTGTCTTAAAAAAAAAAAAAAAAAAAAAAACTTTTTTTTAAGGTGATTCGTTATAAAGGGTCTTAAAAAAAAATATAAAATTTTTTTTTTTAAAAAAAAAAACTGATTTTTTTAACAAAAATGGACGCACATCATGATATATTCTATGAAACATTTCCACATAATTCTAAAGATTCAAAGCGACAATATAAAGATTCAAAGCAACAACATAAATATTATTCAGAAGTTTTTCAATTTTTTGGAGGTATAAGAAGTTTGGATGATTATATTTGTCTGTTTCTTGTCGTATGGAATAATGATCCAGATCTTTTTAATGCACTTGAGGAGTTTTATTTTGAATCATCAGTCATTCAAAATGCAATATGTAATATATCTTCGCACTGTGGAAATGTTACTATGGATTATTGGTTTGCACAATATATTCAAAGTATAGAATCAAGGAATGCACAATTGCAATATGAAATAATTAATGTTATTATTGATTACCTTCACAACCAACATAATTTACCAAATTCCGTGCAAGAATGTCTATCTAATATGGATCCACCACGAAGACATCTATTACGTTTGATATGTACTTTTGGGATTCAATCTTATTTTTATTTACAATTTGTAAACTATATTTCTTCAACCCAATTTATGCCCCATATTAATTTTATGTTTTATGGAAGCTACCCGAAAATACAAGAAGTACAAAATATACAAAATAATAAATCAGAACAGATAACAGTTTTAGCAACAAAAAACAACGAATTGGTCAATGAAACTAAATGTGAAAAAGACAAATCATTGAAAAATTCGATCAAGAAACAATCAAACAAATTATCTTTGGGAAAAACATCACAGGATGATATAAAAAGCATGCGTCAAGAAATAGAACGTTTGCGTCAAGAAATAGAATATTCAAGAAGTGAAGCAGCAAAATATCAAGCTGAGTTAGGGGATGCTACAAATTGCATATGGAAAGACGATGATCCTAATAATCCTTGTCGTTTAAGTGAAGAATTTAAACATCTTCAAGATGAATTGTTTAATTTCGCCAAGGTAAAAGGAGGGTCTATAAAAATTCATGCACAAGCGGTTAATGACCTGTTTAAAAAATATAAACGCTCAATAACGTCTGATGACCCAGGAATGAAATCAATTCTTTCTGCTGTCTTACAAAGACATGTATTTGACTTTATTTATCACGAAATAAAAAATTATTTTGAAAATTTTTCAATAGATCAACCTGGAATTATACCGAATGAATTACTTGAAGTTAGCATAAAAACAAAAACAGATGATTTGATTAGCTTAACTAGTCAATTTTCAGAAGTTAATCCAGGAAATGACGTACATACGCGTATTCTTCCAACAAAGATACGTCAACAAATTTATGCTGCTTTAAGTAATAGGGGATTTACCAATCCAGATCATCCACTCATTCAAAGAATTGTTAAAAAACTCTTGGAATTAATGGATAGATACAGAACAATAGAATCAAAAGAAAAAAAGGATAGATCACAGTTGAAAGCAAGACATATAGTTCAGCAAATGATGAAATTGTTTTACTTTCGTATATACACTCAAGAACAACCTCCAAAACTTATTTTTTATGAGAATGGTGATTCTTTCGATGGGTTGAGTATGGAAAACCTTGCTTATGAGGATCCAGGGGAATCTGATGTTGAATTTTGTGCATTTCCAGCGGTAGCAATTATGGTGAATAATAGTGATATTTATGTGCTTGCTAAAGCAAAGGTAGTATTACAACCTAGAACTGATAATATAACCGTTCTTAATTGAAAAACAAAATTCATACTATTCTTTTTTTTGTTTTTTTTTGTTTTTTTTTGTAAGCATATAACGAATTCTTCACATTTTTTTCTTAAAGAACTATAAAATTATGACCTCGCCGAAAATTATAGTTCATAGAAAAACATGGTACATTTTTTCGTCCCTCAAAATTTCTTAAATAGTATAGAGCGTTACTACATTTAATGTGACTAGATGGTTCTGACTATATACAGTGTACTATCCTGGCAAATCTATTTAACTATTTACTATTAAATAAAGAAATTCTGCAATTCGGACTATATAGTAATAAATTACAGTCAATTATAAATACATTTGTTAATTTGTTATTACAATGGTAATGTATCAAAAATTGAATGTTGCATTGAATAATCAATAAAATAAGAAAATGCCAATGAACTAAATAAATCAAGTCAATATTAGTTTTTCCTTTGATTCAATTAATTATTAAACGCGAATTAGTTCTATATAATATCCACTATAGTTACAATATAAATTAAAGAAATTACAAATAGGTATCCCTTATAAATATTCATTCTAAAATACTCTAATTCTATTCGCATAATAATTGCTCAGGTAACTCATCAGGAACCGGATTTCCTCTTAGTCGTTCATCGATCAAAAACATGCCAACACAAAATTCGTTTTTGGATAAACGTCCATCTCCATCAGTGTCCAAAAGATCCCTTAAATAAGTAAAATTTATTACGAATTTGTTCGTCTTAAATACCATATAAATAAATACCAAGAAATGCATCTTACCATATTTTACGTAAAGTTTGATTATCCAACCGACTACGTACGTATATTTCCTTGACAACAGCTCCTAATAAAATAAAAACGCTTGATATAGACAAAATCTTTAACTCAGATGATTAAAATCGAATAAAAAGATAATCACCATCAATATACCCGTCATCATCTTTATTTGCTTCAAAAACAATTTCATACCGTTTTCTAGCATCAGGCTTAATACCTTGAGATAAATTATGTTCTAGATTAAATCACATTCATAATAAAATATGACAATTATAAAACCATTTATGAATACTTTAATTAATTTATATATAAGAAATTAGATTCATTACCTTTGAAAGGATTGTTATGCTGCGCCGGCCTACGAGGAATTTTAATTTCTGAATTATTAGTTTTCCTTGAAGGAATCGAAGGTTTCAGAGAATTTGATTTTGTTAATGCATTAGAAACCATATCGGACGCTTTTGAAAATGTAAATCCATTATTAGCGTTGTTACTGGATCTCGATTTTTGTGTGTCAGATACACTCTCTTTACGTAATTCTGTCACTTTATCATCAAAAGCTTCTCCTGCAGCCTTTTGTGCTTGTTTGTCTGCCTCTATTTGTGCACGCTTTTCTATGCGATTTAAAAATCCATCAGGAACTTTTTTTCCGTATTTTGATTCACCGTATTCAGCTAAATATTTATATAGTTAATAGTAAAATATAGTTTGATAAAGATAATAATATTTTTATACAAGTAAACTTACCTTTGCCTTGTGCAAATGCTTGTGATATGCCCCGCCTTGCGGCTTGTCCCGCCATATCTTGAGTAGTACTCTTTGCTTGGCTTTGAGCTTGATCAATCTTTTTTGAATCAAACATCTTTGTCTTTTATGAATGGTACAAATTAAGTATTTAACATAAAATTAAAGATCTAACATAAACTTGGCACTACACGATTTACTTACTAGTTGCCCAGATTTCGCAGATATTGAGGGTGTTTGAAGTATTTCATCATTACTATCACCATTTGTTAGTTTGGAAGGTGAGGAAGATGGCTTCCTTGGCGGTAATGGTGGTTTTGAAGTATTTACAGTATCATCCTTAACTTGTCGTGAAGGTAAAACAGGTGCTATTTTATTATTTAAACTAGATGATTTAGGTTTGGGTGCAGTAACGGGGGGTCTCATTGGAGCTACTGGTTTTTGCGATTGATTAGCATTACGATCGAAATTTGCCTTAATATCCTTAACAGAAATTCTTGGTATTTCTTCTTCATTTGGTTCCTCTGATGAATCCTTTTCTATATAAGATGTATTAGGTTGAACTTTCGGCTTTAAAGTGGGTGGTGTTTTTATTGATGACTTATATCCGATAGAAGTTGTAGTTTTCGACTGAGGAACCTCATTGGATGAATCTTAATAAATAACGATAATACAGTAAGACAGATAATTAAAGAAAGGTTGTATATATACTATTAGATACTTACTTAATTTTTCTGCGTCTTGAGTCGGTTTCCTTGGAGGCAAACGTGGTGGAAGTTTCGGTGGCGCCTGAGAAGATATAGAATATTCATATTAAACAATTTATTAAAACGGTGTTGGGCAACCTCTATATCCAGTGAATTTTACTGAACACTGGAACATAAACAAGCTATCCAGTGTCCATTGATCTATCGACGTGTATAGTTTTAGCTTACTTAACCTTAACAGAAGTTTCTTATTGATAAGAATTGTATGCAGTATTATGAATTTAAATTCACCGGATAATCCAATTGTCCGGTTACCCAAACCTAAATTATTGAAATAAATTAATAGAATATATGAGTAATACCTTTTCTTCGCATACTTCTACATAATTCTCCGGTATAAGTCCGCTTTCCTGAGAATTTTCCTTTCTACCGCGCAACCAACCTAGTTCTTCCGTTTCGACCACTAATTAAATATTAGAACAATGGTTCAATTAAATAAAATTGTTTTAAAGATATCCTCCGACGCGATAAAAATAGCTTACCATCGACGATTATGTCGCCTTTCTTGAAAGATAACTCCGAAGCATCTTCGGCAGAACAATCATAAAGTGCCTTAACTCTGAGCGGCATATTTATAAGAGTATATTTGCAAATGTTTAAATTTGTACCGAAAATGGCTCGTTTTTGACTTGTGTAGAATAGCCTCGAATTAAAGTAGGGAACTTAGCATAACGATAATGAATTTGTTAAAATAATTTTGACCGGTTAAAAATAAATCAATGTCCGCATTGATAACAAATCCTGTGACTTAATAGTAGATAGATCAGGTTCTTCGATACGACGTGAAAAAATCCAATTGGGCAAATTCTAAAAAAGGTGGTATTACTAAAGCCGACCCAAACTTTCCTAAATTCTGGCAAAAAAATGAAATGTTGTTTAAATAATACAACCTTTTTTAGAATTATCCGGTGTACATGCAACTTCATCTCTTACGTAATACATAGCGATAGAAAATTTTGTGCATGCACTAGAATGGATCAGACATACCGATACGTATAAGTCTGACTATTAGAAATTAATCTTCAAGAAGCAGACCAAAAATATTACCTGCTCTCCCCTTGATAGGATAATGTAATTAAAATCAGCTAATTGACTAAGTCGACTAAGCCAATAACTTTATCGGCTTAGTTATAATTACCGACCAGGAATACTAGTTAATTCGACTACATATCTATATATATGTATAGATATATATATATATGCTGTATGACATTAGATTTTAACTCCTTTCTCTTGCCCCCAAAAAATATTAAATAGTGCTTCCCTTAAAAACCGCAATTAGATTATAATCTTGTTTAATTACTGTTTACTAAATACAGAATTGTTTTACTGACTGATTTCCTAAATACAAAATTGTTTTACTGATTGATTTGCAAGAAATCTGATTGGTCAAATTAATATCATTACCGTAATGCTTGTAGCTTTATTTTTATTCCTTATTTTTATCCTTTAATTCGTTAAATATGGGTCAATATATCATTTGAAGGCTATGTAGATATAAATAATAGAATTGAAAAAGCTTAAATAGGGAAATATTAACGAACAAATCGGCCAGCCCTAACTTTAAATCGGTCAAGCCTCAGTCCTCGGAATATGCACCATCTCAAGATTTTGTCTGTTGGGATTATGTACCATCAGGATTTTGCTTGAAATGCTAAAATTCTGACTAGTACAAAATCCTAACAGTATAGAATTTGATAATCAAATATTTTGTAATTCGTTGTTTATTTAAATTCTAACTATTCAAAAATTCGACAGAACAAATTTCTATCTATAGTTGTATACGAATTCCTACAAAACAAAGACTTATCCGTGGTATACATGTGTGCCTAAATTATTTTCGAAAAAAAGTATTTTCGGCAAACATTTCGGCATTGCTAAATTTTTTATATTACAGCTATTATCATAATTTCTGCTCATTACCCGAAATCTTTTTGGTCGTTCGGTAAATTACATAACTCTCCTGAAATTACATCACTGCTTCCGGATTGAAGGTCCGAAGACAGTGATGTAGTTTCCGGAGAATTAGATAATATACCGAACGACTAAAAAGATTTCGAGTAATGAGCAGGTGTCCCAGAAATTATGATAATATCTGTGAACCCTCCGAAATAACTATACTATATGATCAGGGTTGGTCAAATCACTGGTCATTAATCAAATTGGTCCGGTCAAATTGGTCAAATGGTCTGGTCAAATTGGTCAAATGGTTTAACCAATCAAATTAAAGATTTTAATTATATAAATTTTTTTATTAAAATTTAACTAATTTGATCAATTTAACTGATTTGACTAAGATCAAACTAATCAAATTAGTCAAGTTTAATCTGTTTAGTTTATATAATTAATATTATATTGATATATTTTATTTTGATTAGCTAAACAATTTTGATTAGTATAAATTCTTTGACTAGACTAATCAAATTAGTTTAATTAAGCTTGACTATTTGATCAGTTATACCATCTTTCTGGATTTAATTTTATCAAATTTTTATAAAGCAGTTTTATAAAGGCTTTATAAGCAAAAAACAGCAATTAGTTAATAAAATACAATTGTATAGTTTAAGTTTAATTTTATGAATTTTTTTTATATTTAAAACCTAGTAATTATACAACATTATACAAATAATTAGATTAAATTTTGTAAAATATTATATTTAATTTTTAATCTATATCGATATACAATAAAAGTCTACTAATTTTTCTTACCAGTTATTATTTGATGTATAAAAATTTTACTTCTTATTAGGTAAAACATATTTCATCAGATTAAATATAGGCATATATATCAAAATAATAAAGTATATCATTAGAGATGCTCTAATTTCTCTGCAAGTTCTGATTGAATACTTTTTAAATTAAAAATTACAAGATCTGATATAATACAAATTTTGAAAAAACATGTCATTAGAGGTGTTTTAATTTTTTTGCAAGTTTTAATTGAGTACTGTTTAGATTAAAAATTGTAAAATCTGGTATAAAGCAAATTTTATAAAAACAAAAATCGATAGTAACTTAAAATTTTACTTCTAATAAAAAAAAGTTCTTGCAAAATTTTAGTATAATATATACTATATTTGCTTTTAATACTAACTATAGTAACATTTTTATTATTTTAATATATAATCTGTTTTAATTTCAAATTAAAGTCTAATGGGATAAGATTTCTATATATCAAAAAATTTAGTAAATATATCATTAGAGTAATACAAAGGGTTAATAGGATATATATTATACTAAAATTTTTTAAAATAAACAAGGAGTAGCATAGCTTGCTCTGTTCAATCAGTAGCAGCTTTTATACATAACTAATCAAAACCAGAAATGATGTTATGACCAAGAAGAGACTTTATATTAGCTGAGCTAATTTAGTTTAGGGTCATAAGCATTAAAATAAGAAACTGATTATTTACTAACAAACAATTATATAACATACAACTCTTTCTGATGATTACTTGATCAACAACAATTTACTTAATTACAGTTAGCAATATAGGAAGGCAACATAGTGAACACAGCAGTATTCTTGGTTTTGTGCTAAGCAAACTTGTTGTCAATGAAGCCTACAATATATGAAATACCGAAAAGCAGATATATTAAGCAGGTTTGTGCCTTGGATCAAGTTTTTTTCTTCTCGACGAACTCCCTTATATGTTCGATATCCAAACTAAAAGGTTATTCTAGAAGCAAGTAAAGCAAAGTCTCTAGGCAAGAATATCAAGTAGATACTTGGAAACTGAACTATATAACTGTAAAACTTACAAGAAGAATCTCACATATTCTTGTTGACTCTTCACCTTTTTTTAAAAAAATTTTATAAAAAAGTAGGCGATTTAGCTTATCTCCTTCAAAAGATTGACATATGGGGTCTTTGCAGTAGAAAGGGTGGATACTGCCAAAAAATTAAAATCGAGTTTTTGCTATATTCAGATAAATTTTGACACAGGCTACATTTTTTAATTATAAATGGAAATGGATTCTCATAATAAAAAATCGAGATATTTTAAAAAAACTTTTGGAGG
>CAJVPZ010000752.1:0-17168 GCA_910592135.1 Racocetra fulgida | reverse complement strand
TCCCAAGCAGACTTGTATATTTAGAAAATGCGAATGCATGTAAAGCATGCATGAATACGCATTTTTTATGCTGCATCTAAATATACTAAATGCGAGTCGAAGTCCCAAGTCTGCTTGGGACAGAGCATTTAACAAAGACTCGACTTTTGGAGTCGAGTCGGGACTGGACCGGACTTTTCACATCCCTAATCCGCTCACAAATTTGCAGGAAACTTTGCCTGGAAACGGTATAAGGGATATAGTTGATTATAAATGTACACTATATACACACATTTAACCTTCTAAGTGTACACTTTTGACCTTATAGTTATTTTTTTGAATATATTCTGATTCTACATATTCCTAAAATTAATATAAAAAATTTTGATCTCTTGCAGTATAGGTGTACTATTAATAAAATATATTATTAATCAATTGATTTAGAGTAGGTGTCACCTATACTGCAAGAGACAAAAATTTTTTTCTGAATTTGGCTAGGTGGTTGGCGAGATATTTTCTCTTAAAATTCAAAACGTCTATCAAAATAAATGCGGCAAGATTTTTTGAAACTTCGGGTATCTTAACAACCGCCTAGTCAAATTCAATAATTTTTTTTTAATACTACGAATGTACAAAGTCAGAATAATAAAAATTATCGAATTTAGTTAGGTCATTGTTGAGATATCCTCGCTCGAAATTTTTAACGCAGTTAAAGTACAGAGGAACCTCTCTAAATGCATCCCTTTCCAAACCAGAAAATAGTAAGAAAAATTACATTTAAGGAGGTTAAGTATATATTTGGGCCAGGGTTTAAAAATGCATTTATAAAGGTAATATACTTATGAGAGTATATTTATAAGGGTTTTTTTGTATTTTGATTAATGTTTTGAATTTTTTTAAAACTTTGAGTAAAGATATTTAATAAATTTTTTATTTGATTTTATAAATATATAAAATTAGAATAAAAAATTTATTAAATTTATTTAGATGATTGTTAAAATATTTTTGTTTAAAATTTTAAAAAAATTTATATTTTAATAAATATTTAAATTTTAAGCAAAGATATTTTAATAGTTATTTTATAGAATAGATGGGCAATATAAGAAATGCTTTATTAATGATTAGTAATCATTAATATTAATAGTAAAGTTGTAGAGTTTGTAAAGTTTGCTTACCTATTTTATAAAACATCAGTTTAACAATTATTTAGTTAAATTTTATAATTTTTTTATTTTAATTTAAAATATATAAAATTAGAATAAAAAATTTTTAAATAGTTATTAAAATTTTAAAAAATTTTATTATAGTTAATATTTTAATAAAGGTAATTTTAATTGTATATAGGTATTGTATTTATATATATGTATATAGAAAAGTCAGCTGATATCTTAAAATTTGAATTATAAAATTACTATTTTGTTTTGCTTTTAACAAAAAAGTTCTTTATGAAATGTTGATATAAATTATTTCTTAGTTCTATTCAAATTTACTTTTACTTTAACTATAGACAATATTTAACTTTTTATTTTATACAAATTGTTTTAATTTATATATTATACAAATTTACAAATTAATTATTTAAAGAATGTGATGATTTAGTAAATTTGATAAGTTTTTACATCTCAAGCAGTAAGACAAGAGTTTGAATCTCATTCATAATAAAATTCGAATTTGTAAAATATGTTATAGCAGACTATATGTAATCTGATAGGTTGCATTTGTAATTTTGATCATACTAGCTTGAGATATTTTATAGAAATAGATGGGCAATATAAGAAATAAGTTTTGTTAATGATTAGTAATTATTAATTTTTTAATAGCAAAGTTGCAGAGTTGGTGAAGTTTGTTCACCTATTCTATAGAACATTCTTAGCTTGTACTGAAAAGTTGTAAAATATTAATGTGATGCATAAGTTATACAAAACTTAAGTAAAGCAGCTGGGTAAATCCAGGCATTTGAGGTATATAAAAACCTGCGTGGCAAGTTCTGAGTAGAGAAATAATACAGATTTTCAATGAAATTATATAAAGAATCATCATTCAGAAAATTAGTAAATTGAACAGAATCAAGGTGTTTAGTAAAAGCATTACATCAATCAGATTACCAGGTAATCAGAAAAAGAGATCACCTTTTTAAACTATTTGAATTGGAAGTTTAGAAAAACTAATGATATAATAAATAGTTTATAAAGTGAAGGTTGAAGTTTAGATAAATATTATAAAGATAGAAGCAGATAATGATAGTGGTTTTAGCTCACAAGTACTTATTTTCGAACTTAGTATAAGTTACTAAAATCTAGATTAGCCAGATTGTGAATATAAAAAGCTCTATCAATAATATCTCAAAGATAAACCAGTTCTAAGAAAATAAAGAAAACATTTAGAATTTTTTAACTAACAAGCATATTAGAGATATACTAATTAGTATCTGAAATTAGATTATAGAGCTTATGGACTACAAATAATTTATAAATTTTTACAACTAAAATTTGAAATGTATATGCTGGTTCTGCAAATAAATTTTGTGAAATTGTATATAGATATGTTCAAATTTATATATAAATCTATTCATATATGCAACTAAATCTATATAATCTGCAAGTAAAGTTTTTTATTTAATTGTGGCCTACAACTAAATTAAAAATTAAATTTCAGACACTAGTACTGATGATATAAGTAAGTTGTATTACAGAGGATTTAAATAGATAATCTTTTAGTTGAGTTATAGATATAGTATCTAGTATAGTCTCTATATATAATGTTATTATACAAACTATTTAAATAGATAACCAAAGTTGTATACATGACTAATTATATTCTCTAATATAATAGTATATTTTGTTATAAATCTTCCTACCTAATAACTTGAATAAAAACTTTAGCTTTAAAAAAACTAGTTAATAAAAAAAACTAAATTAATACATGTATATATACTATATATAAAATTAGATTTTTAAAGTGTGATGATTTAGTGTAGTTAGTAAATTGTCACACCCTTAAGCAGCAAAACAAAAGTTCAAATCCTACTAATAATGAAATTCAAATTTTAAAAAATGTGTTATGACAGACTGTATGTAATCTGATGGATCAACAGATTTGTAACTTTAGTTACACCAGTGCTTACTGTGAAGCTGTGGAACAGTAGTGTAATGCATAAGTTACATAAAATCTGAGTGAAATGACTGTATAATTCTAGAGGTTAGAGCATATGGAAGCCCACTTGGCAAGCACTGAGTAAAGAGATAATACAGATCTTTGATAGTACTACATAAAGGATTATCTAAGAAATCTGAACACCAATTTCAGTAAACTGAACAAGGATTAGTATTTGGCAACACTATACCAACCAGGCCACCAGATAACAGTAGTTCATCACTGTTTAACCTGGAAAAAAAGGACCAACTATGGGACCAAGGGCAGATCACAGCTCTTTCAAGTCATCTAAATTAGAAGTTTAGGTACTGACAGAACTTAGATACTGGTAATAGTTTATAAAGTGTATACTGAGGTTTGGATGAACTTTGTAAAAGCAGAAAATAAGTAATGATAGCGGCTTCAGCTTGCAAGTATTTGTTCTCAGACTTAGCATAAGTTACCAAAATCTAGATATTGTGGGTATGAAAGCTCTAGCTAATGATGTCTTGAGAATAAATTAGTTCTATAAGGTATTGAGAAAACATTTGAGACTTCTTATAACAAATAATTGTGCTGGGAATGTACTGGTGATACAAGCTAGGTCTGCATTAGTAATATAATATACCAGGTTTTATAAATGAGCTCCTCATCTATATACTTGAATAAAAACTATAAGCTCGAAGAGGCTAGTTATAAATATAAAAAATAAAATAAAATAAAATTAGATTTAAATAAATATTTAAATTTTAAATAAAAATATTTTAACAACTATTTGTTAAATTTATTAATTTTATTTTTTATATTAAAATAAAATTAATTTAATTAATTTTATTAAATATTATTTTATAGTGACCTATCACTATAATGATCCACAATTAACTAATTAAATTCAATTATATAAATTATATGATTGATGATTAATATCAAATGATTCTATGATTCATATATCTAATTTGATTGACCAATCAATTATCATTATTATATAATATATCAGTATTGATCTATATATTATCATATGTTTTTGAAAATAAGCTACATTTAAAAGAAACTACCTTTCTTTTTTGGAAGAAAAATATAAAAACTTCTTATATTCAAAAATAAACTACTATATGATCTTCAGTAGTTATTCTATAGTAAAATCAAAATTGTACCAAGTAAATCAACATAGCTTATTAAATAAAAATTGTTCAGAAGATCAAAATGTATATATTTTAAAAGTTTTATACAAATTGGATAACTTTTTATTAATAAGTTTTTGCATATTACATTTAATAAATTTTTTAAAATTTCTTTGAAATTTATATTCATTGAATATAAAAATCAAAAGTCAATTAATAAAAATTATCCGATTTACTTAAAATTTTTAAAATATATGTATTTTGTTTTTCTAAACAAACTTTACTTAATACATATTATCGATTTACTTAATAAAGTTTTTCGGAATTGAGCAGAAATCAATTATATCCAAAAATAAGCTACTACTGATTTTTTGTGTTCAAAATCATCTAAAAAAGAATAGCTTATTTTTTGAAAATATATAGTATCTATTGATTAATTATAAATTACTATATCTTTATAATCTGTTATGCCTTATAAAATTTATAATCAAAACAGCTATCAAGCTATAAACAATATATATATAGTATAAAAAAAATTTATACTAATATAAAAAAGATATTATATAATATTGTAAAACAATTTAAAACAATGGACTGGATCTTATAGCTTATTAGTTAAGCTTCCAAACCTCTACAGACAAGGTTAATAATTCAAGTCAAGCTGGTGACAAATTTTTAAATTTGTTATTATAATTTTATAGAGCTATAATTAGATGCAAAGCTTTGTGGAAAACCCAAATACAAGTACGGTTTTGAAATAGAAATTTCCAGAAGAAGACCTAATCATAAAATGCAGATACTATATATGATAGTGGCATTACAGAAGATTTAGACAGTGAAATGATTGCATGAGTAAGTTCTCGTAAGCACAGGCAATACCAACATCTTTTTACAATACCAACATCTCTATACCTAACTTGTGAAGTACTTGCTTGAAGAGTAATCATTAGATTGTATATATAAGTCTTAATTCAGAATTATGAGTTAGATATTTGCTTGGAAAAGTAATATGACACTACCAAAACTGAAATAGTAAGAGAAGCGGTGAATATGAAAATGATCTGTAGTAAAGAATTGGATTTACCAAATTTGAAAGCACCTCTGGCAATATATATATTACAGATTATAAGAAGAAGTTATCGCTATAAAGGTTGTAATCTAACTTTGTACGCATAAAAAACCAGAATTGAAAGTATAGTAATACCTATATAGAAGTCTATAACATAAAAAATTAGGATCAACCAACATAAATGTAACACCAACTAGGGTTGAGATACCCCAAGCTGAAAGTTCTAGATTACTAGTATGATATGCCATTAGCTGGTAGAGAAGAATTCTTAAAATATAGTCCTAATAAACAACATAGAAGGAAGTACTAAAAGGATATAATCTACTAAGC
The DNA here is from genome assembly GCA_910592135.1 of Racocetra fulgida. Taxonomy (NCBI): domain Eukaryota; kingdom Fungi; phylum Glomeromycota; class Glomeromycetes; order Diversisporales; family Gigasporaceae; genus Racocetra; species Racocetra fulgida. The sequence continues at coordinate 11,537 of CAJVPZ010000752.1, read as the reverse complement.
ACAAACTGATAATACTAATGCTAAGCTCTGACACATAGCAAACTTCAGAGATAACATCAAAAATTGGATATTATCTAAACTGTGGTAGGTGACAACTGGTATAAATCGATCTATCTATAATAAAAATTGTATCTAATTAATGACCTGCAGCGTAGCAATATATAAATCTTGTGGTATAGGGAATCCTGAGAATCAGATATACCAAAGAACTAGGAGCTTATAAGAAGTGACATTCTGATGAAACCAATTTGAAAATTAGTAGTTATATGATGTGAGATATGGGAATATAGTAATAATAGAATCTTAATAACTCAGTAATAGAATATAAAAATTCTGGCTATATGTAAATGCTTAAGTAGGCTTAGGTTATAGATAAATTAGTCTAAGTCTTGTGTAGTTATAATATTAAATATATATCATAATTTAGAAAAATTATATACAAGCATATATATTAATAAAGATACAAAGCATGACCTCATCTTTAAAAAAAAAAAACAAAAACAATTCAAAACAACTACTACTATAGATATACCAAATAATATAAAAAATCACACTATATCATAACTACTATAAAGATATTACAATTATTGTAAAAATACTGTTATAAATAGACTATAGCTTTTTAATACAGCACAAGTAACAAAGCACACAGCTACAGGGATTCTTTATAATATATAGCGATATAGAAGTGGAATATAACATCACTAAAGCAGTTCGGGGAAAGTATATAATTTAAGAAAGATGTATTTTATTTATAGAATATAAGCTTTAATTACAAGAAAAGAATTCTAGTAAAAAGCTAAGGTTTATATATCTTTTAGACTATTAGTTAATGACTCATTTAACGTCCCAGTTAATGTACTAATTAATATACTTGTTAATATACTAATTAATATATCTATTAATGTACTAGTTAACATACCAATTAATATACCAGTTAATATACCAATTAATATACCAGTTAACATACCAATTAATATACCAATTAATATATCAATTAATATACTAATTAATATACCAGTTAATATATCAGTTAATATATCTGTTAGTATACCAGTTAATATACTAATTAATGTATTAGTTAATGTACCAATTAATATACCAATTAATATACCAATTAATATACCAATTAATATATCTAATATTATAACAATAATAATAATAATAATAAAGAATAACAATAAATAACAATAATGCTAATAATAAACAATTACTAAAACTCATTTTATAACAATATAATACAATTGCTATATAGGTATTATAATTATTATAGAGATATCAAAATAACTATAGAGTATTATAAAACTGCTATAAAGTATCATACAGTATAGCTGTTATAGAAATATTGCAAAAAGCTCTGTATTAATAATAAAAAAAACTAAAATAAGAAAAGAAACAAGTATATCTATCTAAAAGTATTTAAATTACTAATAACAATATCCAAATAATAAAAACTTGAAATTTATACAAATAATAATACAAAAACTATAATAGTTTAGAACTTCTATAATCTATAAACAATAGTATTAAGATAATGAAAACCAAATTTTCATACTTTATAAATAACAATATCAAAACAACTAAAGCCTAAAATCTTTATAAGCAATAATATTTATGATAGCAGCTTTACTATTATAACTAAATTTACAGAAGAAAATAGTATTGGTTTAATTAGCAATTCATATAAAAACAGGAAATTTTAATTATAAAAGTTGAGAATAAATATTTATATAGTTTTAATAATAATATACAATCTAATTTTTCAAAATTATATGAGTGTAGCGACTTAGTGAAGTTGGTAAGTTGTCACATCCCCAAGCAGCAGGACCAGAGTTCGAATCCTACTGACAATGAAATTTGAATTTATGAAAAATGTATTTAGAAGACTGTATTCTATTAGGTCAGCCCCTGTAACAGAGTCGTACCAGTACCGTTGTACTGGGAGGCAGTGGAAATGCTGTATAATATATGAGTTGTACAACAGTGAAGTTGCTGAGTAAATCTAGCAGATTGGGATATAGAAGCCTGCTTAGCAAGACCAGAATAGAGAGGTAGGTAGCACAGATTTTCAATGGTATTACTTGATAATCTGAAAAGAGAGAACCAAATAGCAGGAAAAGAGAACCAAACAGCAGGAAAAGGGAGAACTGGACAGAACCGGACAGAACTGAAGTGTTTAGCAAGACACTCCACCAACCAGGCTGCCAGCTGAGTAACTGGAGGAAAAGGACCTAATTGTGGATACCAGAAGCAGGTCATAGCCCTTCTGGGCTATCTGGATTAGAAGTTTGATGAAGTGGAAGTAGGGCTTAGTTTGGGAAACTGAAAGTAGGGCTTAGTTTAGAAAACTAGAAGTATGGGTTGTTAAAATATATACTGAGGTTTGGATGAACTCTATAAGGGTACAAAGTAGGTAATGGTAGTGGCTTCAGCTCGCAAGTACTTGTTTTCAGACTTGGCGCAAGTTATCGAAAAATCTAGACTAGCCAGATTGTAGATATAGAAAGTTCTAATAAGTTTACCTCAAAGGTAACTAGCTGGTTGATGCTCTAGGTGGGTCACTACCCTGTATGAGATTGGAGTCTCATGAAGACATAGTGGCACAGAGGGTTTAAATAAGTAATCTCATAGTTAGGTTACAAATATGGCATCTAGTATAAGAACCTTTGGGTGGACTACTTAAATAGGCAACCAAAAGTTGTACATGTGGCTAGTTGTATCTTACAAAACCATGTACCAAATGAGTAGCGGCTGACTTAGTTTGACTTAGCATATAAACCAATAAAAGCTTCTAACCAAGAGGTCACTTTGAAATTTTTTAAAAAAAAAAAAAATTTTCTAAAATTATATCATAAAAAAACTTTTTTTTAAAATTCAAAATTTCAGCTTTTAGTTAAATATCTTTTAATTTTTGAAAATTTTACCAGACTTTTAACAAAAAGAAAGCCAAATATTATAATTTTATATCTATATAATTTAATTTTATATTATGTTTCAACTATTAATACTTTATATTGTAAGGAAATTAAATTCTAATATTTTAGAAAATTATAGGAGGTGGCTAAAGCAGAGCAAGTTTTGATGATCGACAGATGATCAACCAATCAAATTGTGAAATTTTGGCCATCCTAGATCAGTCTGATGAAACAAAACAAGTGAAAAAAAAGAGAAAAGCGTGAAAATACAAGAAACAATAGTCATAACCTACTTTGGTACGTTAATAAAAATGTTGGAAAGGCAATTTTACCTATAACACTCTTAAATATAATATCAAAATGGCCTTAACCCTAATCCTAATATTAAATAAATGCTAAATTAGAAAAAATTTCAAAACTCTCTCTGCTTTAGCCGACTCCAAATTATAGTAAATTTGCTCTATTTTTATTATATAAAATTTTTTGTTCTTATATGAATTGCTAATTAAAAAAATATGCTAAAATGAAATCTACTTATCTTACAAAATATTGGTTCTAATCTCCACTACTTTAAACAAAAAAACTATTTATAATAGTCTACTATATTATTGTAAACACTTCTTGAATTTTTATTATCTAAAATCTGATTAGTAAATATAATATCAGATATCTGATAGGTTTATAGATATAATATAATAAAATTTTATGCAATTTAATTATATCAAACCAAAATTATACAGAAAGTTCAGCAAACTTCTAATTGTTATCTTAGTTTCAAACAAATTACCAACCTATACAACTACCAAAACAAAAAAAAGTCTTTATAAGTACTGTACATCATGCTTTGTTTAAATAAATTTAAACTTATATATCATCACTCAAAACTATTAGTTTCTTCAGAAAATAGACAAAAAAGATACAATTAGGAAGCTTCTAGAAATCAGCTAATTTAGAGGTAGGTGGATGGGTCAGCTAGTGTATCAGATGTAATTCTAGCTGAAATTATCAAGTTTTGGCCAAAATTAAAAAAAAATTTTAGACCGAATTATAAATTAATTAATAATTAATTATAAAATTTTAATTATTAATAACTTTTGATCTACTGAACCAATTTAAATGATATAACTACCAAAATGATTTTTTTAATGAGAGGATTCTAACAAGCCTAAAATCACAAAAATATAATTACTAAATTCAAGATAATATTAAATTTGTATTACTATAAATATATTTTATTTTAAGTTATAATATAATATATAATATAAAACTATTTATATCTTAGCTTCTAGTAATTAGATTTTTATGATTTTAGATTTGTTAAAATTCTCTTAATGAGAGGATTATTTTGGTAGTTAATCATCCTAATTGGTTTAGTAGATCAAAAGTTATTCAATATTTTATATTATATATAATTTTAATTATAAGGTTTAATAAATATAAAATCTAATTAGCTGATTGGATATCAGGTAGGGGTAGGTGAGGGTGATTTAGTAAACTCTAATTAGCTAATTTCTGGAAGCTCCCTTAGGTTCTTGTATATAAAAAGTAGACTATCTGATAATTAAAGTATATATTGTGATTAAATAAGACCTTTATTTATTTTTTTAAAATTTTTCTGATCTTGTTTAATGTAAACTTATGAAAAATAGAATATTAATTGTTAAAGCAATATCATAGATCAAAGTTCAGATTACATATATTGTGGCTGCTTCTTTTGATTTGAAGTTGAGGTTCTCATTCTGCTTAAAACCTCTATTACTAGTGCCTTACATATTAAGACTCTATAAAAATGTATTCTTCTTATTTTAAAAAAAGTTTTATTTTCAAGTAATTATAGTTATCTGATATTTTAACAAGACAATGCAAAACCTATATTGCAGATCTTGCAAAGAAATTTATAACAAAAAATTAAATTAGATATATAAATTAGCTTCCTCAGAGTTCTGATCTTAATCTAATAAAGAATCTGTAGTCTGAAGTTAAAAAGTCTTTATGTTGTAAACCAATACTAAGTAATATAAAAAAGCTAGATATTCTTGTTAAAAAAGTATAATATGAAATACTACTTAAATATTGTTATAAACTGAGGGTGTGATGACTTAGTGAATTTGATAAGTTGTCACATCCTCAAGCAACTTGTCAGCTAAGTAGAGGATTCAAAACCCATTGACAATAAATTTCAAAAATTCTACTTGTACAATGGCTACTATTTTTCGTCGATTAGTTGAAATGAATCTCTGTAACCTTGATAGCATCAACTAGATTAAAAAATTATAGGGTATTTGTGTTATATATGAGTTATATGAATAGAAGTTCAATGATCGCATTAATATGAGGAACCAAAAGGATGGATGCTTACTTGGAAAGACCCAAATAAAGAGATAGCACAAATCTTTGATGGTACTATGTAAAGGACTATTATTGAAGGAACTGATAAATACTAAATAAAACCAAAGTGTATAACAAAGCACTTCACCAATCAGACTGCTGGGCTAGAGGAAAAGGATTTGCTTAACCACAGAATACCAGAAGACTGATAAACCTGCAAGCGAAAATCCTCTTCAGGCTATCTGAATTAGAAGTTTGAGATGCCAAATGACAAGTGTTTAGAGAGACACTCCACCAATCTGGCTGCCAGAATCTGAAAAAAAAGATCTGCTTAACTACAGAATATCAGAAGACTGGTAAACCTGCAGATGAAAGTCTTCTCTGGACTATCTGGATTGGTAGTTTAGAAATATCAGGGGTATTAGTAATAGTCTGTAAAGTAGGTATAGGGTTTGGGTAAACTCTACAAGTGCAAAAGTAGATAAAGGTAGCAGCTTTAGCTTGCAAGTACTTGTCTCTGACTCAGCATAAGTTATCAAAGTTTAGGTTAGCCAAATTGTAAATATAAAAAGCTCTAGCAACAATGCCTCGAGGATAAATTAGTTTTAAGGCTATGATACATATCCAGGACTTTTTGACTGACAAATATAATGGAGATGTTCTAATAACAAAAGAGTTGTGTATATTACAGAAAGTTTAAATAGATAATCACCTAGTTGGATTATAGGTATGGCAAATAGTGTAGTCCTTATAGTATACTGTTGCAAACTACTTAAATAGGCAATCAAAAGTTGTATGTATAGCTAATTGTACTTTCTAATGTAATTAGAGTTCTATTGTGGGCTCCCTACCCAGTATACTTGAATAAAAACCCCTATGCCAAAAAGGCAGTTAATAAAAAAAACAAATAAAAATTATTATAAACTCATTACTAGTATACTTTATTAGATTGCTGCTTGTATTAAAGCTAAAGAGAACCTACAAAATATAAAAATGTAATTTTTTTTTGATAAAAAAAAACATAAGTTTAAATTTCAATCAAATAAAAAAACTTTGGTTCACAGTTTTTTTTATATAACTTTGGTTTGATCTAATAAAATTATATGAAATTTTAATATATTATATCTATAAACCTATTAAAATTTTATATTATATTTACTAACCAGATTTTGAATAATAAAAATCTAAAAAGTATTTACAATAATATGATAGCTTACTATATCTTACAAGATCCTAGTTTTAATCTTTATTATTCTAAAACAAACTTATAAAAACATCTAAAAAAAAGAAGCAAACTATAAAAAAAATGAAAAAGAAACAAAAAAATTATTAATCTATTTACTATTAAAATCTATTTGCTAAAATCATCAATCCATCTGCTTTTAATTCACTAACCCATCAGCTATTAAATTAACAACCCAATCATTAACCTACTTACTATTAAAACTACTGACCTACCTGATATTAAAATTATGAAATACTAAAGATAATATTAACAACAAAATTACATTTAACAAAAAAATTAGCTTAAAACAAAAATAATAATATTATTATTAATAAACTACTATAAAAAAACTATTTATCCTCACCTTTGAAGATTAAAAAAAAAAAAAAAAAACTATTTATCTTATAAGATTCTAGTTTTAATCTCTACTACTCTAAAACAAACTTACAAAAAAACTAAAAAAAAAAAGCAAATTATAAAAAAAACTAAAAAATAACAAAAAAAATAAATTACAAACCTATTTACTGCTAAAACCCACTTACTAAAATCATTAACCTATTTACTTTTAATTCACTAACTCATTTGCTATTAAATTATTAATACAACTGCTAATCTATTTACTATTAAAACAATTAATCTATATACTATTAAAATTACAAAACACTAAAAACAATATTAATAACAAAATTATATTTAACAAAAAGAAAAATTAACTTGAAAACAAAAATAAATATCAAATAAAAAAATTATAATGAAAAAAATACTTATTTCATAAGATCTTTGTTTTAATCTCAACTATCTGACTTTTCAATAAAACAAGTCTATAAAAAAAGAAAACATTAGTTTAAATAAAAAAAGTTTTAAAAAATCAGTATAAAATAATGAAATTATATTGCAGTAATTCTAATAGTAACAACTTAAAAACAACTCTATATACCTTGAAAAGATAAAAACAAAAAAAATATAGCATTAAAAATAATACAAAAAAAAATATTAGTTAAAGACAAGAAAGAGAAAAACAAAAAAACTACCAATTAAAGAAACTTTAAAATGACAAGATGATTTTATTAGTAATAGCTCTAAAAAAAAATAAATAATAATTATTAACAAATAATCATTATTTATTATTTTTTTTTTATAGTCAAGGTTAGCCTCTTTGGCTTCCAGCTTTTATTAGACTTTATAGAATTATGTGGTGTCCTTTTCAAAGGGACTCCAGACAAGTACATTCTGACGAGGATATATTCTAGCCATACCTGCACCTTTTGAGCACCTAATTAAGTATCTACCTATTACTAGGTTCTACACTAGATGCTGTATCTATAACCCACTATTACTTGAGTTACCCAATTAAACCCTCTGATCTGAGTTTTTCTACCAATCCATCTAATCTCACTCGGAACATGCGATATATAAGTCAGTCTAAGTTCCAAGATCATCGTGTGCCACCTATAAGACTACCAGCATGATTAACTGATTCATCTTCGAGTACATCACCTGCTAGAGCATTCTGGTCCTACTATACCATATTACCTAGTCTACTTCGGTAACTTATGCCTAGACTGAGACCAAGTACTTGCAAGCTAAAGCCACTACCATTACCTACTATACTCTTATAGAGTTCACTCAGATCTCAGCACCCACTATACAGACTATCTGCTATATACCCATTGCCTCAAACTTCTAATCCAGATAGTCTGGAAGGGCTGTGACCTGCTCCTGGTCCCCATGGTTGGGTTCTTTTCCTCTAGTACTCTCTGGCGGCCTGGTTGGTGGAGTGCCTTGTCAAACACTTCGGTCCCGTTCAGTTCTCTGGTTTCCGATTGATAATCCTTTACGTAGTATCGTTGAAGATCTGTGCTACCTCTCTACTCAGGTCTTGCCAAGCGGGCTTCTATGTGCACTGACCTCAGATTTACACAACTGCTTCACTCAGGTTTCGTGTAATTCATATATTACACTATTGTTCTACAGTCTTCCAGTACGACCTAGTTACAGATATTGATCTGCTTTTATACTCATAGTTGCCATAACACTGTACTAAGAATTCGAATTTTTGTCGCTAGTAGGATTCGAACTCTGTTCTTGCCACTTGGGGGTGTGACAACTTCACCACTTCACTAAGTCACTACACCAATAATCATTATTTATATTTATATATAAACATTAATCTTAAATATAATTGATTAATTATAAAAAGTTATTATAGAAAGAACTCTCTCTGCTAATCTTTGTATACAAAAATACAAAAACAAAACAATAACAAAAAACAACAGAATCACACAACCAACTATAGGAAACAAAACTTGCAGCTTTAAAAAAAAATAAGAAAACTAAAAATAATATTCATTCTTTTAAGAGACTTGAGTAAATAAAGCAGAAGCAGCAAAGATATAATAGAAAAACTTGAAAATTTGTCAATAATTTTGCTCTTTGCAAGTTATTTAGGGGATTGGCCTTGACTCTGTAATGCAGATCAATTACTGTTATACAAGATACACAACATGTAATGAAGAATAAACAAAGAAAACATGTTAAAAAACATATGCTAGACAAAAACAAAGGAGATATATAAGCACAACAACAAATTAGTTATGTGAAGCAAAAAACAATAAAAAATGCTAAAATAAAATCTACAACAGCAGAACAAACAAAGGAATGAATAGCAGCAATATATATAAAATTGAGACAATATAGAGCAGGAAGAACTAAATATACAGAACTTGCACTTAAGAAAAGAAATAATACAGTATATCAAGAGGTGATATAGTTAAAAATTAGCCCAACAGAATACATTCTACTAGACAAAGTAATCAGTACTATAAGAAACCTATATGCAGCAGAAAAAGAAAGGCTGTTTACACGTAATAAAGAAAGATTGGCCACCGAGCATACAAAAACTAAAATAGAAACAGAATGGATAAAAAAACTAGATAAGCAAAAAAAGTGTCAACAAAGATAGCATAATAAAATAATATTAGAACTATTATTACAGTGCTTTAGAGAATCAGTAGAATTAATAGAAATAAAACAACATGAAAAAAAAGAAAAATAAAATTAAAAAAGAAATAAAGAAGATACAAGTTCAACAGAAAGCAAAGCTGTTAGAACAAAAACATAAAAAAGCTAAAAAAAAAGAAGAAATATTGAAGAAAAGAAACACAAGAAGAGATATTGAAGACTTCATAGAGAAAAAAACTTTAACAAACTAACTGAAGAATCAAGACCAAGAATTCTGGCATTAACCTTAATAGAAGAGAAAAATTTTGTCAAGATACAAATCAAAAACCTACGAAAAAAAATACTAAGATGAATAGCAAAGTTTATATATCAAATAAATTTAGAAAGTAGACAAGATAATATTAAAGATTGGAAAAAGAAAAAAAAAAAAAATCTTGAATGAATGGAGTAAACGAATTAGATCATTAACAAACACTAGTATAAATGAAGATAGTATCATACAAGATGCATCAACAGTGAGAACAATAGAAGTCAAGAATTGGAAAAGAAAAAAGAAAGACACCAGGTTTAGATTAGCAAAAAGAAGTATAAGAAAAGTAGCCAGAAATCAAGAGAAGTACTTTAAACTGCAAAAGAAGCCACACAGAAGAAAAGCAAGCTTATAGAATAGAAAAGAGAAAGCAGATATACAGCTCTGAACAGTCAAGAATTGGAAGTGAAAAAAGAGAAACTTCATATTGAAAACAGTAAATAGATTTTTAGAAAGCCTAAAAAGTAAAGAGAAGTATACAAGATTTCAAAAAGCACTTATTAGAAGAAATGTAAGACTATGAAATAGAAGAAAGAGAGAAAGCACAAAGTTTTGATGAAAGAAAAAAAAAGATCTGGACAAATTAACCAAGACCTAAAAGCAGAAGAATCAAAAGTAATATTAAAGAAACTAGAAGAAAGAAAAAGCTGCAGATGAAAACTTCTGGAAAAATCTGTATAAAGAATACGATCAAAAGCAAGAAGAATAAAGTGAAGCTTAGAAACTGGAAGAAACTCAAAAAGAAAAGAAAAAGTAGAAGCTTAAAGTGCCAGAGCAGACTACCAGTAAAAAGAAAGAAATGAAGTATGAAAAGATGAATTGGGGTAATTATAGTAGATCACAGAAGGAATTAAGTAATAGTAAAATTTTTAAAATATATAGAATAGAGAATACACAATGTAATAATCTTACTTTAAGATTAACAATTCGATGTTTTGCATTGTTCACAAGTACTAGCCACAGCCAAAGCGTAATTATATTGTAGAATATAAATATAATTAAATAGTATTAACAAGGCGAGTAGTTGCTAGCTGATAACTAAAGAAAATAAATCCTTAGTGAGTTAAGGATCTAGAGAGAGGTTAAGAACAACTGAGGCAGGTTACATTTGGGTGAAAGCCAGGAGTATTTCTAGTTTGATTAGATTAGCAATAGCTATAGATAAAAATATATAATTTTTGAATAGCTTAATCTTAAATAAACCGAGGCAGAATTGCCAAATTGTAAAAAAAAAATTACTATAGCAATAAGTCACTATCTGTAATTTTCTTATATTTTTTATAAAAAATAAAAAAATTAGAATTTTATTATTTTGCATATATATGTTGTAACACATCCTATAAGATCTGATATAATATGAAATCAAAACAATAAAATTAATTTGTTGATTTAAGATTAGGGTAAGGGTTAAGTTAGGGTTAGAGCAGAGTGCTTTAGTAAAGAGATTCTAATTTAAAATTTTAAAAAGAATTTTTTTGTTAAAGTATGAAAGATAGTTTTATAAACAAAATTTCGTGCTATAGCTAATTTTTGAAAAAAAATTATAATTGCTTCGATTTCATATTACACTGATCTTGCATTCTAATTGGTTGATCAGAGTAGTGATACAACACTATAGTGATAAATTATAAAATTCAAAAATTATATTTAAATTAGTATTTTATAATTTATTATTATAGCGATATAATGTTACCTCTAATCAACTAATTAGAATGCAGAATCTAGGGTTCCTCAAAATCAAATCAAATCAAATATTAGACTTATTTGAATTTGATTTGATTTGAAAATCTGGATTTGA
>CAJVPZ010000751.1:0-17174 GCA_910592135.1 Racocetra fulgida | reverse complement strand
TGCGCAATAGATTTTTATTATTCGGAATGGTTGTATAATTCTATTGTATCACTTAATTTTAATGATCACAATATTCGTATCAAAAATTTTCGCCCATATGTTTTAACTTAATAAAATTTGGTCAAACCCCTCTTACTAATTGACTAATTGATTAATCAACTAATCGATTAGTTGAGCAATCGATTAATCGACTAATCGATTAATTAGTTAATTGATTAATCAACTAATTGATTAATCGATTAATCAACTAATCGATTAATCGACTAATCGATTAATCGATTAATCGATTAATCAACTAATCGATTAATCAACTAATCGATTAATCGATTAATCAACTAATCGATTAATCGACTAATCGATTAATCGATTAATTAACTAATCGATTAATCGATTAGTTGATTAATCAACTAATCAATTAATTGATTAGTTGATTAATCGATTAGTTGATTAATCGATTAATCGATTAATTGATCAATCGATTAATCGATTACTCAACTAATCGATAAATCGAATGTAATCGATTATTTAAAAAATAATTGACCAACTAATCGATTGGATTTTTTGTATCGATTTGTATCACTACCGTTGATCTTGTCTGTGAGGGTTTGGGAGCTTAACCAATAAGCTACGGGACCCAAACAAAACGATTTAGTTTTTTGTAATATAATTTGCAGACAAATTTGTCTGTAAAACAGAATAAAGGCTAAGAAAGAATTATAATAACTGCAATATAAGATATATAATCAATTATTTCAAAATTAAACATACCAAAAGTTGTAATTTGATTTATTTTTTTTGTCTCTTTGATCTAGATATTGTAATAGGTAGAATAATAGCTCTTTTTTTATCTTTTCTTTTTATTTATTTCTTCTTCCTCTTCTGCTTCATATTTATTCTCTTCATCCTCTTTATATTTGTTTTCTTCATTCTCTTTATCCTTTTCATCTTCATACTCTTCATATACTTTTTTATCTTCACATTCGTCCTCTTCTTCATTTTTTTCTGCATCAGCTTCTTCAGTTATTGCCTATTCTGGAAGACCTTCAGGTGATAATTTATTTAATATAAAAGCACTACATTGTCGTGGTCAAGTTGTATAAACAGGAGGTATAGTAGTATCAAGAACATTATGAAGCAATTGACATAACTATATTTTTATTAAATTAAATAAAATTTTTTTAATTAATAAAATTAATTTGAGTACTACTAAGTATATTTTAAAAAATATAATATTTTTATTTGATATAGTTAACCTTTATTAATATCAATCAATTTGGTTAGACAATTAATATATATAAGAATTAATAACAACAGAATTGTTTTTAAGTTAATATTAATAGAGTTGATATTAATAAGAGTTGACTATCATAATTATATTATATATAGCTATATTTTATAAAATTTTATAACCTTAGTTAATAAGAATATATATATATATATACTATAATTTGTATCAAATAAATAAATAAAAATTTTACGTATTTATTTATATATATACCTTATTTGATCTCTATGATAATTCATAAATATTAACATAACATTGTCTTTTTTCATCTACTTCATTGTCAGACAATTCAGGTGAATGAACTTCACTAGTTCCTAAAACTTTTTTTATTTTAGCTAAATTATAAGATGTAATACAGAAATCTTTTTTTAAATAAAGATATCTAAATGCTTCTACATGTCAAGATACTTTCTATAAATATATTTAAAACAAAATAAAATAGTAAATAAGCTAAATAAAATAAATATTGCAGCTAATATTAAAATCAGTTAATGCTAAAATTTAGATTTATTTTGATATGAAATTTAAAAAATTTTTATAGTTTTTTATATGATTGAGTAAGTGTTTAGAGTTAGAATTGATTAAAAAGTATATGTAAATTTTAGCAGTGCTTATATTTTTAGATCACAACATCAATTTCAGCATCAGCTATAACAATAAATGATTAAATTAAAAATAATAATATTCTTACTTCATTTTTACGAGTATTTTTATAATTTCTTATATCAAAATTGGCAGATCGAATTGAGTCTTGTCGAATTGATTTAAGACTTTTTTTGATTTTAATTTTTGTTGCAACATATCTATAACTCATTTTTATTAGTATTATATCATTCGCCAAAAACTTCAAGAAGAATAGGAATTGTATTTTTTGCTAGTCGAGGTTTTTGGACAGCCTAGTTAGCATCATAGTCTAAATTATATTCACTACCTTTCTCATCCAGTAAAAGAAATATTTCTTTTTAAAATTGTAAGCAAATATTAAAAAAAAATTATAATTAATTATAGATACAGATATATATATATATATAAATATAGAGTCTCAATCTAAATAATTCTAAATTTGTCAAATATCTGTTTACTATTGATATTTAAATAAATATTTAAATAATTATTCAGATATTATAGATACTTGAATAATAGATTATAGATATAAGAAAATCTATTTATAAATATAAATAATATACTCGAAGTGCTTTTCTTCGTTCTTTATCATCATTAGCAGTTTCAAAAGTAGGTCTTTGCTGTGCAGCTGCTGATGTTTCACCAACCTAAGACTTAAAACTTTTAATGAGCTGATTTCACTAGTTAAAGATTCTACAGAAGATAATAAATTATTAATAGTATTTGTTTAAAATTTTTTTCAAATTGACTAGTTAAAAAGTTGGCAACTAGTTGATTTTTCAACTAACGATTTGGAATACTAGCAACAATTCAAAATCTAGAATTTTGTTTTCTTTTAAAGTGCTTATCTATTGTAACTGATATATATGTATATACATAATACTGTTCTACATATAAATTTCACTTCTATATTTACTATGTGAATTTCCTCAAATCACATATATACTGCTATATAAACAAGTTATTTATACGAAAGCATATGCAAGTTAGATGTGATATGCAGCATAAACATTATGATCTTAATGTTAATGTATATTATACTTGCCTTTAGCTTACATATCATAAAATGGTTATAGTCGCAAAATTGATCATGGGAAGCTGAAATAGAATATATAGTGTTGATGAATGTCATCAAATAGAAGTTGAAACAAACAAATATGGTGTATTCGATTTTTATCAAAAGTCTGGTGAATGTAAATAGTATTCAATTTGTCAAAGATGACAATTTGAAGAGATAATATAATTTTAGATTAGATTTTGCATGAGAATGAAATTGGAGCTAAAATAAATGAGCATAAGACATTCAGTTATTATTAAAACTTATCAATAAAGACATAAGCAACAATATTGAATCTAATAATGATAGTAATAAGATCATCACACATAGAATAAATAATAGTAGAAGCAAAAATAAAAATGATAAAGAGTATTAGTTAGTATTTGTATAGATCTTGTTTTTTCTTGTTCTAATAGATTCTCTAGTCATGGTCTGGTTCAAAACATTAAATGCAGAACAATATCTGAAGTTGAGAATATTACTGAGATGGATAATATTAAAATTTGGTATCTTGGTTATGTTTTGATATGTATGTACTACTTTACTTTCTGAATTAGTAAATATTATATGTCTTTATATTTTGATTGAGTAGCTTTTTTTTTGAATTGAATTCATTGTTACATATTGTAAAAAAAATTGAATTTTAAAAAGTTGGGTTGGCAGATAATACAAAAAGAAAAATTAATTTTGTGGTCTTAAATTAGGATCAAAATTTCATCAAAATTAGATTTTGTGGTGCAGATGTTTTGCACAAATCAGATTTCAGAATTTTGTATATATGATCATTGTTAAACAATTTTTACTTTACGTGTAAAATCTAACTCTAACTTTTTTTTGCTTTTAAAATCACAGTTTATTGAAGTACATATATACTTTGAAGTATTACTTTACAACTTTTATTTACATATATATACTAAAAAATATTTTAATCATGAGCGAATTCTTCAAGAACTTGTTCTAGAATTTGATGATGAGAACAATACTTCTTTACTGCAAAGTCAGCAGCCTTTCCAGAAAGTCCAAGTTAATAAGCACTCATAAATTATTCAGAACAGTGAGCAAAACAGTGAATTTTTAATAAACTAACAGAATTTAATACTATTAGAACAGTTTTTTTGAGGCTTTTAAAACTATAATCACAGTAAGGTCTTGTATAACACTTTACCTTGGCTCAAACAGACTCAATGTAATTAAGTTCACAATAGAACTTAGGGTAAAAGATGTATATGTGACTGGTATCTTCAATTACCTAAATTATTTATACGTTGTTATATTAGTAGATTTTATTAGCATATTTTAGAAGATTTTATTGGTATATTTTATTAGTATAATTTATATTTATTATATGTTTATTTTTAGCTTTCATTTAATAGTAAAATTTTCAACAAGTAGTAGTAATTTTAGTATAATATTAGGTATATTAACAGATACGTTAACAGGTACATTAACTGGTATATTAATAGGTACGTTAACAGGTACATTAACAGGTACGTTAACTAGGTCATTAACTAGGTTGTTAAAAGGATTGTTAACTGGGTTGTTAAAAGAATCGTTAGCTGGGTTGTTAAAAGGGTCATTAACTGGATTGTTAAAAGGGTTATTAACTGGGTCATTAACTAGTTTGTTAACTAGGTTGTTAATTGGGTCATTTACTAATAGTCCAAAAGATATAAAAACTATGCCTTTTTTACCAAGACAAAGCAGACTGTCTCTTCCCCACTTTTAATTCCTTGTTAATTACAACTTATTTTCTTGGAAGTGTAGCTATCACCTACCTTCTTTCTATTGTGTTTAATAAAGCTTTTATTGTGTTTTTATAGTGTATTTAAAGTTAAGCCATTGCCTCTTCTTTTTTCTTTGAGTATTTATTTTTGGTATATTGAGTTGAGCCATCACCTCTTTTCCCTTTTCTTGAGTATTCTATTGTGTTTTAGAATTAGAGCCATCGCCTCTTTTCTTTATTTTTGGTTTATTGTCATGCTTTAAAGCCTCTTTTAGTTTTCTTTCTTATTTTATTCTTTTCTTATTTGCAAACACATTTCTTAACCCTCTTATATGTTAAGTCAAGTAATATATCTTTACTAAGACCCTGTATTGCTATATTACAATATATTCTAAAAATTTTATCCAAATCAGATAACCTTTTATTAGTATATTTTTGTATATTACATTTATGAATTTTTTTAAATTTTTTTTAAAATTTATATTCATTATAGTATTCGAAAAAGTCAGCATGGATCAGATTCAGATTTGTGTGGATCCAAACTGTCAGATTAGATTTGGCTCTGAAACGTTAGATTAGGCCCGGATTAAGCAGAATTGAACCTAATTTTAGGTTATGTTTTTATATAATCACTCTATATGATAAATTCGAATTTGTTATATGATAAATTTGAATATATTATACCTTGTGCCACAATATAAGTGATAAATTTGCATTTGTCATGTAATAAATTTGAATTTATTACTTATATTGTGATAAATATATATGACAAACTGTCAGATTGGCATGGATCACTCCTGGATTCAATCCAAATTACGGATTTGGATCAATCCCAGATTAGGGCTGTTAAAAAGCTCATTAAAGTCAATTCTTTAAGTTGATTCAGCATGAATACATTGACTTGACTTGTAACTACTTATGAGCAAAACTCTAATAATCACATGAATAACACTTTTAATAATAACATGTATATATGTGTTTGTTTTCAGTAATTGTTCTACGACTAGTTAAGAACTAGTTCCAATCTCATTAATTTTAAATCAGAATTCATGTTTGTCTTCAGTAATTGTTTCAATACTAATAGGACTAGTTAAGAACTAGTTCTAATCATATTAATTTCAAATCATGTTTTATGTAGAGTCAAACTTGGGATCGACTTTTAATTGAGTGATTCGGCTTTGAAGCAGAGTCAAACCAAACATGACTTTTAATAGCCCTATCCCGGATAAACCAGGATTTTTAATCCGTTTTCAAACACTAATTCATTGAACATAAAATTAAAAGTTAATTAATAAAAAGTGATTTGATTTATATAATATTTTCAAGATATATATATTTTAATCTTCTAAATAACTTTTATTTAATAAGATAAATTAATTTATTTAGTAAGATTTTGACTTTACTATATAGTAACTACTGATGATTATATAAGTAACTTATTTTTAAATTTAAGAGTTTTTATGTTTTTCTTCTAAAAAAAGAAAATACTTTATTATTAGAAGTAAATTATTTTTGACAATATATAATATATATTTATATATATAATTAATTAAACTTGAATATATTTATGAACTTTTGAACTAAACTAAACTGAATCTAAACTTAACTTAAAAGTTTAATATTGAATCTGAACTGAACTTTTTTTAAAAAAAGTTTAAGTTCAAGTTCAGTTCAGTTTATAGAAACACTAGTTGGGCTTAAAAAAAAACATGTATTTAGAAAAATTATATATATATATATATTTAGAAAAATCTAACAGTACTTATTTATCTCTGTATTTTTTTTTTTATTTTAACAAAATATATAATGTGGTCTTACTATTAACATTTTTTAAAAAAAACAAAGCATATAATGTTTTAACTAATAATTGAAAAGACCAAATCCTTAATAAATTGAGAATCCAATATAAAACAAATTGCTATTAAGCTTAAACTATAAGGTCAAGTAAGTTTTTATTAACATAAAACTACAGTAAAATATAGAAAGCTTTATTTGTTTATTAATAATAATTTCTAGTACTTAAAATAAAATAATGAAGATATAGAATCACTAAATCAAAAAAAAAAATTTATTTAAAAATCAAAAACAATATTGAATATTAGTTAGGGTTTTAGTAATAATACCCCGATCACTATATCAAGATTACGGGAGTATTATTATTACTAATATGGCCTATTGATTGGTAGATGGTTACATGATATATATTCATAGATACAAGGGTTGAATAGTAACATTGCTCTAGCCTACCCATATATATAAGGGTACAATACTTTAAACCCTTACTTTTATCCAAAGGTCAAAAATTAATACCCTTTCTTGCACTATGTAGTACTATCCTCAGGGTACCCGTGGGTAGTTCAGGCCCTTGCGAAAGCCTACTGTGTATATTTCTTTTTGCATGTCCCAACCTTAAGGACCAATCAATTTTATGAAACAAACATGGCGCAGATAGGAAATAATTCCCTGCATCACTGAGTAATATTCGATTTATTTATCTTACGATTCGCTAGCCAGTGATGCACAATTTTGGGTCTGGCTGCGAAGCAGCCAGTGTGCTATTCCGTTATTATTCGATCGTCAGATCCAGGTTCGATTTTTTATCTATTCTCTATTTTGTGGATAATAACTGATTTATTTCCAGGTACTTATTATACTTCCATACTATCTTTTCAAATTAGCTTTACTACAATCATAAAACTTCTTTCGTTTCCTTCCACTTTTTTTTTTTTTTTAACCAACAACTTTTACTTTTCGTTAGTAACGTTAACGTTAATAGTTTAAAATTTTCGTATATCATTATTAAAAAAAGTCAAAAGAAATATAAAAACTCCGGATCAGCCCGAATCTGAAATCTGGGCAATAAACGTGAAAAGATAGTATGGAAGTATTAATAAGAACCGGGGAACGTACGTACATACTATATATAATCGTTATTTGGATTTTATTAAAATAGTCCAAATAAGTTCATTCCAATTGTTTTTTATTCTGAAAGTACAACATTGATAAGATTTCATTCAAACAAATTATGTTATCTTTACTTGTGACCAGCTACAGGTCGCTACTACTGCATTATTTGTTCTTTAGATAACGATAAGATAACTTATCGTATTCTTATCATTTTCGATACATTATCATATCGTTATCTTTTTCGATAATCTTTTTTTACGCCATACTAGTAACAATAAATCGAGTAAGTTGTGCTCGTTGATTACCAATTGTTGCTTGACGATCTTATTATATATAGGGAGGCTCTTCAATAAAAGATTCATTACGATACTCAATATTCCAAATTCTAACTAAAAAAAATGGTCAAAGTTGCTGTACTCGGTGCTTCCGGTGGTATTGGACAACCACTTTCACTTCTTCTCAAACTTAACGAATGTGTTACAGAACTTTCCCTTTATGATATTGTCAACAGTCCTGGCGTGGCAGCAGACTTGGGACATATTAATACTCCTGCAAGAGTGACCGGTTATCTGCCCGCTGATGAAGGTTTGAAACATGCTTTGACGAAAGCTCACTTAGTTGTGATTCCAGCAGGTGTACCGCGAAAGCCCGGTATGACGAGAGATGACTTATTTAAGGTAAGCATCCTTACCTTGGAATTTATTTGAAAACGCTTTTTAAAAAATTTGCCTTTTGAATTATTTAAATTGTAATACAGATTAATGCCGGAATTGTTCGTGATTTGGCCACTGGTATTGCACAACATGCACCCAATGCCTATGTTCTTATTATTTCGAATCCAGTGAACTCTACCGTTCCCATTGTTGTCGAAGTCTTAAAAAAGCACGGTGTGTTTGATCCAAAAAAAATCTTTGGTGTAACAACTCTTGATGTTATCCGAGCCTCTACTTTCTCGAGTGAAATTAGCTGCAAAGATCCTCGTGACATTCGTGTTCCAGTTGTTGGTGGACACAGTGGACCGACTATCGTTCCTTTATTGTCTCAAATATCACCACCGCAAAGTTTCACCCAAGAACAAATTGAGAAACTTACACATCGCATACAATATGGTAATTAACATCAAATATATCTAGATATCTATGTATTTATTTAATTAATAAATTGAATTAACAATTGCGATGAACATTCATAGGTGGTGACGAAGTCGTAAAAGCAAAAGATGGTGCAGGTTCAGCCACCCTATCAATGGCTCAAGCTGGTGCACGATTCGCATCTTCTATTTTGGATGCCACTGTAAAAGGAAAAGCAGGAATCATTGAACCATCCTATGTTTATCTCGAAGCAGATAATGAACATTGTGCGAACCTCAAGAAGGCTGTCGAAGGATTGGAATACTTTTCTTATAACGTTGAATTAGGGGTACGAATTTGAATAAAAAACCATTTATATTGTTTTATCTGTCATACGGATTTTATTTCATTGTACTAATTTTTTTTTTTTATTAAAATGTAGCCTGGAGGAATACATAAAATTCATGGGCTTGGTGAAATCTCCGAACATGAGAAAAAGCTTCTGGCTGCCGCTATTCCAGAACTTAAGCTAAGCATCGAGAAGGGTATATCATTTATTAATTCCAAATTATAAACTTAGTAATAACATCGATGTCCTATAAACTGACGTATAGGAGCTAAGACTACTATTACTAATTTTATTTATTTTTGATATCATGATTCTTTGTAAATTTGAATTAAATTTATGGCTGCAAAAGTAAATTTCAAAAATAAATTACTTCAATGTATAAAAAATTGAAATGAAATTTGTTACATATAAGTTTCTTTGTTATTAGATTGAATCACGAATTTCGAAGTGCAAATGATATCTCAAATGATTGTGATGGATGCTTTAATGTGCTCTTCATTTATCAGATTTATAAAGATTTAAGGTGTTTATTTGTACATAAATAACATTTCTTTAAATATATTTATACTTGATTGCAAAACTATAAATATTCAAAATATCAAATCCCCGAACTTTAAATCCTCATTCTAAAGTTTTACCAGCAAGTATACTTATACAACTCAAGTTTTTTTTTTTAATGTACCCAAGGCATGAAACGGCACTATAAACAAATTGTTTCAAAAATCATATGCCGCGATTAATTTGGGCTTCCCTTTTTTATAAGCACTAAATTTTCACAAAAGAAGATAAACTAACAAAAGCCGAAAGACTTTATTGTAGAAATCTCTGTGGAGTGCTTTTTTTTTTATGGTAGACAAAGAACGGCGATATTTATATGGATAAATTTTTAATGGCTTAGCGTTGCAAAAATACTATTCCTGATGGATCGGCAATACCGATTTTGATGGGGTTAAAAAAAAAAATTTATTTGAGTACTGCTCCTGATAGGGCCCTAAAAACGAACCCTAATCCTAACTTTTTCATTATAGTAGAATAGTATTTTAAAGGCCCTTTTTTAGAACCCTATCAGGAACGGTATGTAAATCGATGTTTTTCCCACCCTATCAGGAACAGTACCGACGATCCATCAGGAACGGTATTTTGCCTTAGCGTTAGCTCACAAAAAATTTTCCGGCACGTGAATTTAGCCAATTAGATAAAAAGATCAGGTGTAACGTGAAAATCGCGTCTTTTTAAAAATTCGCTAATAACTCGAAATTTTGCCTATGAAACTGCCTTCTGCGTTCTAACAAAAAAAAAAAAATTCCTTGTGAAATTTTGGTACAAACGATGTCCTTCCTCGGCCTTATTTCTAACCCTAAAGATGAAACTTATTACTTTAAAATCTTTCGCTTAATTGATTTTACGTTACACCTACGTTACACCTGATCCCTCGATCTAATTAGCTAAAAATCACGTTCCGGAAAATTTTTTGTGGGTGAGTAGAGATTGTACCCACTAAGAAATTTTCTACCCGGTTATCCGGGTAATTTATTATGAAATGTCTACTCAGGTACAATCTCTATGGGTGAGTTACCAGACTTGGGTAACCAACCAACCTCGCTCAGTCATGTGATACTTCATGCAGCTGAATATTCTTTGTACTATACAACTTGTGAGTAGGGGTTGAGGGCACAGGGTAGGGTGTGTGGCACAGCTAAAAAATCTTGCATGCCATTTGTCAAAGCTCGTGCCAGGCATGCTAGGGTGGCATGCCACTAAACCATGTGATAAAATAAATAAATTTGATTGGTCAGTTATTTATGTGTGGTTTTGTATCTTTTAGAATATTTAGAACTTTGCTTCAATTTTTTTTTTGAATTTTGATTTTTACTCAGAATATTTTGGAACTATAATAAATGGCATGCCTATTAACTCCAAGGGAGACCATCCCAAATTAGAAAATAATTACCTGTGTCATCTGATCATTATACAATTTTTTTTTATATGTTTTACAATACACTTTTTTTCAAAAGCCTGATTATTAATAATTATAATGATAATTAATATCATATTATTGTAATATTGTGGTAATGTAGCGACAATTTATAAATTAATTAAAGTAGTATATTGAGATAACGTTGTGATAATGTCATAGTAAAATATTGAAATAATTTTTTAATACTAAGTACTATGTAATAAATTTGTAACTTTAATAATTTATTAAATAAAAAAAAATTACAACTTAAAAAATAATTGTTTTGCATTTTTTAATGAATTTTCTATTGACTCTGCACTATCCGCTATTATTTCTGCATTATCCAAATCATTTCCAACTATTTCTTTAATATTTTCATCAACAAATTTATTATCATTTAATTTTTTCTTCATACTTACCATTAATGCTTCAACATTCTTTCTAATTTTATCACGAAAATAGCTTAGATATATCAAACATTTTGATTGATATTTTTCTAAGCAAGATTTATAATAACTATGCCTATATGAAAGAACTTTGTCTTTATCTAAATAATTGATGGTGTTAATATAATTGCAATGCAAATAATCGCATAAAACAGTTGTAAATGGTTTTCTAGAAATAACAAAGCCTCTTGAAAGATGATGATTTATGATTTCATAATCTAAAGAAGACAATTTGTATAAATTAATACCATCTTCAGATGAACAAAGTTTCGAAGAATACAAATACTGGGCTTTATATATTTTTGTAAATTTTTCTAAAAGCAATGTAGCACATTTTTGAGAAAGCATATGCAATTGCTTTGGCATATAAAGATACTTAATAGAATTTACAAAATATTGTCTAAAAGTATTATCTTTTTAGTGCTGAAAAATAAAACGAGCTTCTTTTTGTAATTGTTCTGCATCAACAAACTTCAAAGTGCATCATCAAATAATACTGTAAACAGTTTTTACAAGACAATCACTTAAAGAGGCAAGGTGGTTAGTAATAATATCAATTATGAGATGGTTAGTTTCTATCAATAACAAACATCAGAAAAAAACATTAGAGATGCATGCTTGTAGTTTTTTCGATCAAATTGAAGAAAAAGGTCGCTTCAGCAACGCATACAGGCTTCTTTGTAAGCTATCCAATTGCCTCTTCAATGGTGTACTGTGTATACGTCGAAAACTAAAAAAATTAAATTATTTAGAAGATTAGTTAAATACAAAAATTCTAGATTTTTGTATGTACGACTGAACTTTGAATAAATAATATCAACTATATCAAACTATGCCATGTTTATAATATGAAGAATCAAATCGATTCGCCATGGCTGTAGTTTTTTACTAAGCTCCTTTTTTTGCCAAATATGCTCTTATAAATTTTATTAAATAAAAATGAATTTGGATCTCCTTTAGTATAGATGGGCATATATAAATTATTACAAGATTATAATATATAAAACCTAACTAATTTAAGCTAATTTAAACCCTAACCTTAATTCTAATCCTAATAATTTATAAAATTACTTAAATTAGTTCAAAATAGTTAAATTATATATATAATAATTGTATAATAATTATATATGCCCACCTATACTAAAGATCAACCATAAAGGGATTTTTAATAAAATGAGCTTATAACCATTCAAGGAAATATGAAAAGGTCCTATCATTAGCAAAAATGCTGTAACGAATGAAGAAATATTTTTGTTATTAAGAAGAAGCTGATGTGTAATGGCTTTACAGATAAAAAACTGCCCAGGCCAATCTGCGACGATAGAAACAACATGACCAGAAAGATATTCTTGTATCTGTTCTTGGTTATATACTATTTTAAGAGCTTTTGTATAATCTTCTATATTTTTTAAATTGCTCTTAGTAAAATCAAAAAGAATCACATTTTGTATATACCAATTACTTTTTTTTTTTCTAATCTATCGTCATAACTATGCAGTATTAAATGTTCTGTAAGCTTATTATCTAAACATTCATCTATATAATCTAGTCTATGATCATGATAAGGAGTTCCAAGAGACGTAATAAACTATTCATTAAGATGCTTTATAACTATTTCATCATTGATAATCTTTAGATTAAACATCCTAATATGTGATATAGCTGATGTTAAACATGGATTCATTACAATTGTTGCTATGTGTGCTGCTCAGGACATACTAGTAGTATTAGGCTGCTTTAGAATATGAATATTGTGATAATCGGCAACATTCAATACAAATGCATTTTCCAGATATTTTTTAAGTGCTTTCTCTATATATTATCTATGCATCTCTGAAAAGTTGTTTTTTTTTCCAATCCACTGCTCTTGCTGTTATAGTTATACCGATATTAGTTAGCGTATTTAAGCCTTCATTGCTTGTACCTACAGAATCTAAATAATATACTAAATCGAACTTAAAAGCATTAATTTTTAAATTATTTAATAATACAAGAAGATAACACAAAACACCATTAATTTTTTCATATACCCTATTGTCTTCTTACAATGTTCAAATAGCCAAGCTAATAAATAAAGTTGATCAAAAAAATCCTTCAAACTTAAGTTGATTTGTGGAAGTAATTTTCGCATTTCATCAAACGAATATATGAGTTCTTCTTTCTGTACATTTTCTCTCTCATAAAAGATTCTCGCCATCACCTTTATGACACCAACAAGGTTAATTATACGTATTTCTTGCTCATCAATGGCATCTAACTAATTCGCAGCAGTAACATCTATATTCTTTTTATTGAAACTTTCTAATCCTGCATCTATTACATTGTCCCTAATAATAGTATCAATTTTCTCTCTAATTATAGAATCTTCATCCTTATATATAAACTCTACTTCCTCTTCAACTTGAATTTCTTCTGTCTCTCCTCTTGTAGTTTTTATTTTGTTATCTGCTTCTTCAACTGTGATTCTTACTCGTTTAGTACTTTTTTTAATCCTTTGTAATAGATTTTCTACTAAATCCATATAACATTTGTAACATAAAATAATATCACTTTTCTATATTACCTTTACTAAACTGTTTCTTTTAGCTTTACTCCACTTTTCATTCTTTACTGCATAAAATTTTGACTTAGTTTCTCTGCATTTTCGCATTGCTTGCTTGTTTTAGACTTGGTTTTGTCAGATATATTGAACATGAAGGTTGCAGGATTAAAAGAGATTAAGTGAATATTGTAGTAGAGCAAGACAATAACTTCAAGTTTGCTTAGAAAACTTATTCATGTTTCATAGAAGTGATAGGTTACCTGAACTGCCTGAAAAAGTATTGTAAAACATATAAAAAATTTTCTTTAACACTTGTATAACCATATCAGAATAATTTTCTAATTTGGGATGGTCTCCCTTGGACCTATTGACCATTTAAGTTTTGGGCATGCCATCATTAGCAGACTCCACCAGGAGTCTAGATGCTTTTGCAGTAACGTGATGTGGCATATCATGGCATATTTGGATAAGCTTTTTTGGCTTTATATTATGTTTCTGGTTAGGGTTCGTGATTATAGGCCTTAAAAGATCATCTTCATATATAAAATTACTCTTCCAACATTTCTTGTTAGTGAACAAAGACCGATTTAAACACTAGTTTTTGTGTATATTCGCTTTTTTCTCTTTTTTCTTTTTGTGCACGTGTTTTGTTTTGACATCGGGCTGATCCAGAATAATCAAAATTCACGTATCCTGATTGGCCATTTCTCATATGCCACATCACGTTACTGTAAAAGTGTCTAGACTCCTGGTGGGGTTATCATAGGCATGCCATGGTGGCATGCCTATGACTTCCGTGCCACTTACCCTAACACAGAGGCACAGGCATGTAGTGTTCTGAGTTGATAAATATTTTACCAATCGATTAGTTGCCAACTATAGTTGCAACTAATCAATTGTTCACATTACGTGGCATCATCAGATGATTGGCCAATCAAATAATTCAGATCTGCCTGACTAGACGGAATTTCTCGGAATTGTACTTAATCGATTAGTTGTTTAAAATTTTTTTAAATCGACTAGTTGGAAAGTTGGCAACTAGTTGATTTTTCAACTAACAATTTGAAACACTATACAGTACATGCAAAAAAAAATAATATGAAATAATTAAAAGTTGATAGCTTTTCGCAAAATCTATTGTAGTAACCTGAAGTAATATATAGATTTAATGTCTCACAAGTAGGGTTGTGGGCACGGGTAACCAGGGATGGTAAATGACTAGGTCATTTGCCTATTTTGTAAATGACCTCAAATGACCCTTAAATGACTAGTCATTTATGATCATTTTAAATTTAGGTCATTTGCAGATAAATCATGACCAAATGACCTAGGTCATTTACAAATGATCAAGGTCATTCAGGTCATTTGGTTATTTGCAAATGACCTATGACCAAATGACCCAGGTCATTTACAAATGACCAGGATCATCTCACTAATGCAGAGTCACGTGATTGTCTTTAATGACCCATGACCAAATAATCTAGATCATTTACAAATGACCAAGGTCATCTCACTAATGCATTGTCACGTGATTGTCTGTTGATAACCCCATGACTAAGGTTATTTCATCAATACATAGTCACATAACTGCTGACAAACCAAAATTTATTATCCTAAACCTATACGCTATTAGAACATAACTAATAAAAACGTTAGTATGATAATTTTACCAATATACTTAAATTTATAAAATAAATAATTTTGGGCAACCTTGTTACAGTACATTAATTTTGAATATAGTAATTTTACGCGTCCAACTATAAAATTCATACGTACGTACGTACATACGTACTAGTCAAGCCTTTGTAAAGTCATAACTTTATGCATCGCATATGAATGTTATTATTACGCAAAATTGCATGAAATGCAATTTTTGTAATACAAAATTAGCCATAATCTCGAATTATCAAAATGCTAACTTCAATTATCGTTATTTAATTTAAAAATCATATGTAGTAATAACCCATCTGCTAATGCTTTTAATCAATTGAATTTTATTGATTATCAAATTCAAAAAGATATATTATGGCTAGGTTATTGTTACAAATATGGGATTGTTATCGAAAAAGATAAAAATAAGGCGTTTATTCATTATTACAAATCCGCAGAAATGGATAATCCTTATGAAATGTATCAAGTTCGTTATTGTTGTTAGTTATGAGTAAATACATTACATACAACAATCGGTCAATAATATAAAGAGAATAACTATATTAGTAAGATAATAAAATCAACATGATATTATCTGCATGAAGTTAAATAATGGGTGTCAGTCAAATTGGTTAAAGAAGAGGTATTGTTACTAATAAATAAAAGCATTGGAGTAAATTATGCGATATAGAAAATGATAATGTAATATGAATAATATTAATTGGGATTCGATTTGTTCTCTGGGAACTTTTAATATAAAATTATACAACTGAAACCTTCATTTAAGATGAGTGCAAACTCACAAAATTTATATAAGTAGAACGCTAATGAAAATATGGTTAGTAATACCAAAAAAAAGAAAAAAAACAATGAAAAATATAATAAGTAATGCGGAGAAAAAGGGAAGGTGTAAAAGGTACTTTGTCAATGAAATTCAAAGTGAGAATACTGTAAATAATCATGGGAAAAAGTTTAAAATGAACCATTTAACTAGGTGGGTATTAATGCACAACGATTTTATAAATTTAAAGCGAACTTTTCGCCTCTAATTCTAGCATATATAAAAACAAATCTTTCGTATACCAACCATTTTATAAATATTGTGAACTTTAAAATTTATATTTTTGTTCTCGATGGGTAAAAAAAAGCATAATTTTTGGGAATTTTTTCATTTAGTTGAACCTGACAATCCAAAAGCGAACAAGAAGGCAGTTTGTCTTTCATGTGTGCGAAAATATACCTTACCTATTGCTCTCACAAAGCCTAAATGTACTGTTTCTAATAAGACAAAATTATGTCAAGGCCATTTTCGAAATTGTGAGAATTTTAAAACCGAATATAATGAGGATGAAGTTTTAAAAATTCTTTTACGAACTGTTCCTGAAGATTCTAGAAAAAAAGCCAAAGATAATTAGATTAACAGTGCTATATAATGATGTTTATATGCTATATTCATTATTTTCAATAAAACTATAGTCATCCAAAATAATTCTGAATCTAAAAATGAAAGTTCTGAAACATCAGCACCCACTTCTTCAAATACTAACCAACCTGCTTTAAAAAT
>CAJVPZ010000750.1:0-17185 GCA_910592135.1 Racocetra fulgida | reverse complement strand
GATTTTTAAAAAATTACTTGGTTAATTTAATTAAACAAAACTAGGCGGCGAAGCCGCCAAATGATCATGTACTAGTTGTTAGATTATAATGATTTAATTAGATCGTTATTGAGACAGCTTTGTCTCAAATTATCACAAGACAGAACATGTGACATGACCAATTATGTTCAGTCTAATAATCAGTTGATCAATCAGTAATGCTAGGTAAGTATGAAGTAATTCTTATAAAATGCGTTCGAAATAAGGTAATGGAAAAGTCTAAAAATTGGTTATAAGATATGAATTAGTGTTCTGGTATATAAGCTTTTAATATGCTATGTAGGGAAATAGACATTCATTCTAGTTATATCAACCTGCTTCCCTTCCTATTGAGTTTTTCCTAAAATGTTCTGTCAGAACGTCAACCATATGAAATACTCAGGCTATTAAGTTTGTTTAATAATTTGATCTGTCAGAACGACAGTCTTTTCCAATGCATTCTACGGCCTGTCGAAACACAACCAGAGAAAAAAAAAATGCACAATGCTAGAAAACTGCATAGGTTGCTCGATTGGCAGAAGAAAACATCCAGATGTATTTCTATAGTTAGTCCCCAAAATGACAAACAAAACAAAATGAATAACAATAGTAAGTGCCATCAATGAATATTGTAATTCTAATATAATAGTCAGAGTGATATTTCATGCATTATCATATAGGGAATTTGTAAAATAAAAATAATGACTAATGTTAGTTCTGCCCATTTTACTGACACTCATTTCATAGACGCAGCATTTCACTAACAATCAATTTATTGACATGTTCATTTCACCAACACTTAATTCGCCAACAAGCTTAATTCACCGACACTTACAGCTGTTTTATAAATTCTGTGACAACTAAAAATTTTCTTGTTTTCTGAGAACTTTTCGATCCTGTTCTAAGAATCACTTAACTTTTCTAAAACTACTTCGCTGACCTTGGGACTTAACTATAGGAACAGCAAAGTGGTTTCTGAAAAATTAAGTAATTCTTAAAACAGGATTGAAAAGGTCTCGGAAAACAAGAAAATTTTTAGTTGGATCTTGGGAAATAAGAAAATTTTTAGATTTTATGAAACAGCTGTAATTTATTGTCAAGCTTAATTCACTGACAAGCTTAATTCACCAACAGCTCAATTTACTAACAAACTCAATTCACCGACACTCAATTCACCAATACTCAATTCACCAACACTCAATCCACTGACATTCAATTCACTGACACTCAATTCACTGACATTCAATTCACAGACTAATAATCAAAAAAAAAAAATCACTCAATTCAACGATATTCAATTCATAAACACAATTTACTAACAATCAATTCACTGACAATCAATTCATCGACACTCAATTCACAGACAATTAATTCACCAACAAAGCAATTGTATCAGAATTATGTTTAAGGTTAGTAAATTAGGCTTGTTAGTAAATTGAGTATCAGTGAATTGAGTGTTGGTAAATTGATTGTTAGTGAATTAAGTATGGGTAAAATGAATATGTCAGTGAATTGTTTGCCGGTAAAATGCCATATCTATGAAATGAGTGTCAGTGAAATGAGGCGGACCCATTACATAAGTAGGTACCATGACAATAGTATTGCAATGGCTTTTCATTTGGTGATTAGGCTGCAAGAACTTCTTGTTTTGTGAATATGCTCTAGTATAGAAAACCTTCTGATGATTAAATGATAGTAATGCAAAATTCAGGCATGATACAGGCGCCATGATAATCACTGTTCAAGGATTTTTTTTTTGTTTAGTTATTAGGGTCAGTAACTGCGATAGCAGTGCAAATATCTCAGGTTTGATAATAAGGACCATTGTGATAGCAGTATAAGGATCTTTTATTTGGTGATTAGGCTTTATATTACAATAATAATGCAAAGACCACAGGATCTGTAACGATACAATACAAGAAGTTCTTGTTTGGTGATTAATTACTTGAAAGAGTCAAGAACCTATAGATAAGTTGCAATTATATGCTACATAATGCTATATAACAATTCTTATTTCAGCTAAAATTTCAAAAATATATTTTCTTGTGTGAAGATATAATAACTAAATTTCAATATTAGGCTATATTACTCAGTAATCATGAGTATACAATTTGTAAGTGTGAATAGTTAATTAATTTAGATATGTATTTTTTTTAAATATCCCAATATTTATAATACGTATAAAACCTTTGATTAATAGCAAATTTCTGCGTATTTTTTATCTATGTTAATAAAGTCATCTGACCAAACAATAAAGTATCTGATCGAGCAATAAGAAGTGCTATCGCTATAACTAAAGCATTTAAGATAACAGGCTACTTTTTTATTTTTATTTACCTAATTTAATAGAAGAGCTTGAACCAGTGAGACAAACAAAAATTAGATCTGGTGGTAACTAATGAAATGGTAGGTTGCTTGAACATGAGTTTTGAAATTTGTTACAGGTGATTGTACTGGTCCTTGCGCAGCATCACGCGCCGCGCAGCTACCCTAAATAATAAATCAAAATTTATTAAGATGCTAATACTAAGCCTAATAAATAAAAAACGTGGTATAGAAGTGTTAGTAACGACCAATCAAATCTCTAAAGATAGACAGATGTCAAGTCACACGTGGTCCAATTAGCTAATCAGATCACTTTAATGCAGGGAAACATAGAGCTTTAATGGTATGGACATAATACCATAAACACTCATACTAGTTTGAACTTTAGTGGTCTTCTCAATTCATCAATGAATTTTAAAATCTTCTTGGTCTTTCATTGCGGTATAACAGAAGTATTGTGATGACAGTATTGCACTATGATTTGTGGTTTTATGCAAGTATTGTAATTATATTAATCTTAAAATGTTAACTATTTTTACATATACTATATAATACATACTGTTAGCATTTCACTATCGAAATGAAACTTTGGAACATAAATAAGCAATTCACAAAGGAAATCCCGAAAATGGCTATAAAAGCAGAAAAGAAAAGATCCACGATCACGCCGACCAATGAAATACAAGAGTTTGTGTACGTACGTACACCATCGAACATGGCTGTAAACCCTACTTTTGTTTCACTTCTGTGAAAAACCTAGAATAGTCTTGACAGTCATGACTAACTTTATACGTACTTAGTCCTGAAGTTCCAAATGCAAGAAAAACCTATGTGAAACATTAAAATGTAAAGAAATGCCGTGACTTTGACTCACATAAAATTGACATTTATGTTGAAGAAAAATAAGATAATTAATGTAATTAATAGAAATGAAAAAAATAAAGAAAATGAATATAACTTTTTTTTAATTACCAGATTCAAGTTTTTTTCGTCTTAAATTTTTTGCCTTGAATTTTTGCCTCAATTTTTTGGCTAGTACTTTCTGTTTGTATAAATAAGAAAAAGTTGAAGTAACAACATGAAAAACTAAAGATATAATATTATTGTTTAAGTTTATTATAATAAAAGAAAATTATTTGATGGGCTATTTTTAATTTGGGCCCGTATATGTAATTATTTTCACTTTCCGGCCCTTATTTGTAAATTCCCCTTAATTTCAACTATTCTGACAGGAACTGATTTCTAGAAGTGCTAGATAAGCTTAAATTTTTACTTTATGCAGCCACAATTATCTATTAGCAATGATTATAAGATAACACAGCACCGAAATCTATCCAATCCTGCTGAAATAGATCCAGTAATACTTAGCGACTCTCTACACTGATGGAAAAATTTATTTGACCGAAATGGCCAAATATTCATATAGAAAAGCTAGCAATATGATTGGTTAATGTTATATAAAATAGAACCTTTTGGCCGAAGTTTGGATACTGGCCATTGGCCGATGCCTATTTTGGCCGGTCTAAGGCCAAAAAAATTGTTTGGTTGCAAGAAATTGTCAACGTTGGTGTTAGTTTATATTAAAAGTTATTCATGATTTTTGATTTATTGCAAAAATTCTGTTACTAAACTATGTTAACTCACCTTTTGCTGATTTTATGAAAACTAATTTAGAATTGCGATTATAAGAAACTTTAAAACAATCGGTTTAAAAATAAAATTTGTGATTTTTAAATGATAATCTGACCATAAGACCGTTCGATTGGTGCAAGTTTTGAAGACTTTAATCTTGTTTGGAAATAGGCTAAAGTCAGGCAGTCTTTAAATTGATTACGTTATTACAAGGCTTTACACTAGTGTTCCTCACGGGACGATTCGGGTCCAGATAAACCCGAACCGAAAAAAAAACCAAAAAACCCGGACCGAATGCAAATTCAGCCAATCAACATGCGTCATTTTGTTTCGGGTCGGCCAGGTTCGGGTCAGTTCTTGATCTTCGGTTCGGGTCCGCAGAACACTACTACTAACGACCTCCTTATTTGAAAACTATTCCCTAACCATGAGCTTCGTTTCACTACGTTCCTTGATTCGTATTCTATGTTACTAATATACACTTTAGCCATTGTATTATTCATGTGATCGATATTCAAAATAAATTCCTTCACTAATCCTAAGATGCTGCATTTTAAAAAGAATACAATTTGTAAATCAGTCACATTATGTAAATCAGTGAGGATAATTTTAGTAAAATCAAACTTGAAAGTTAGTAAGTCAGTAGGGACAATTCAGTTAAAAGAAACTTGAGAAAAGTTAGTAAATTCCTACAAGTTCGAGAAAATATAAATTGACTAATTTTGATAAAACCTTTTTTTTATATAAATCAATTCAAAATAAGAGCAGGATCATTTTTAACTTAAGAAACAAACTTAGTTATATTAATATAATCTTGCAGCATAACTCTTTGAAATCTTGTTTTTTTTATTATTTATTATAAAATTTATAACAATGAAAATTGATTTTCTGATCTTTTTTTTGTTAATTATTTTTTTGCAGCATTCAATCAATATATTCGTGACGAGTAACATGTTAATCTAAGGAAATCTTATAAGAATAAACAGTCTAAATAAAATGTATTAATCTAAATTAAAGATAGGTCGTTTCATAAAAAAAAAACTATATATATATTAGATGTTTCTGAAATATTCCGCAAAGATTCATCGATATAGTAATTTGACAGTAATGGTGAATCAACAAATACTCTTCTTGTCAATTATTACTTTGCTCTTTAGCAGTTTAGTGCGGCCTGGCACTTCTGTCACTTCTACCAATCCTGGCCTTCCTGTTATTCAAGTCCCTTATAATACTCAAAAAATCTGCTTTCATGAACCTTCCTCCAGCGCAAGTAGGTCTTACGTTATTAAAAATTATTATAGTAAATAAGATTTATTAAAGCGTATAATAAAATCAAATAATTATTATTTACTAGATAATGAGCAAGATCCAGAGTATGTGTGTCTATTTAATTTATTTATTAATTTTATTTTTGTATATTAATAATTTTAATAAATCATTTTATCAGAGATTTTTTGGCAATTGATTGTGAATTCATCGAAATCTATAACGTTCCCGGAGGGGAAATAAGTCATTCAGTTCCCTCTCATGTAGTATTAGTGGACTATAATGGTAGTGTAGTATTGGATGAATATGTACGTCCAGCTGTGCCAATGAAACTTTGGAGAACGGGACCTCGTATGCAAGAGATACTTGTCAATAACGGTAATTGTTTCCCAAAAAATTATTGTTACAATTATTTATATTATTGCATATTCTAAATATATTTAATGTTCAGCACGTAGCTTTTGGGATGTACAGACAGCAGTAGCAAATACGATGGAGGACAAGATACTTGTTGGTTTTTCTATATTTAATGATTTAGTAGTAAATATTTTGTAATTCTTATTAATTTATATGTATGTACAAATTTTAATTAAACTTTCTTCTAATTATTTAGCCATTTAAGATACAACCTCCTTTAAACATGATACGTGATGTCTCACTTTGTAAAGAATTTAAAAGTGAGGAAAATAATCCTTATAGATTAAAACAATTAGCAAAAGATAAACTTAATAGAATTATTCAGACAGCAAATAAACACGATCCAGTAAACTTAATTTACAATTTTCATTAAAATTTTATATTAAATAATGCAATAAATTAATCAAGTATATGATTAGGTTGAAGATGCCGTAACACACATGGATTTGTTTAAACTATGCCAAGATCGTTGGAAAGAAATGGTGCCAGATCATTATCCTAAACTATGGTCAACGCCAACATTTACTATTTTTAAGCTACGTCCTACTGCTGTGCCACGATGCGAATATTCTCCAGAGTAATTATTTCTATTTATTTTTATGCATGTTTATATTAAAAGTTTAATGTTAATATATAATTTTTTGTCTATTAGTGATTATGTAGCAATAAATTGCATGTCGATTGTGACTGGCCCGCATCGGCATACTGACAAGACACCTATTCAAGTAACATTAGTGGATTATAATGGCATTGAAATACTAAATGAATATATTCGTCCACCTTTTGAAATAACAGATTTTGAAACAGACATTACTGGAATTAAACCAGAAATATTTGCTGCCAAAGGTAAGCATCAAAAAAAAAGCAGTATATTTAAAAAAAATTTGCATTTATATTCTAAGCATATTTGATATTCAAATATTCAGCACATAATTTTGAGTATGTACAGAAATTATTAGCGGACAAGATAGAGAATAAGGTTATTATTGGTTATGGTTTAGTTGTTGATCTTGCGGTAAATATTTCATAATTTTATTTTATAATATGATTATATGAGTTAAATTAATGTCTTACTTATTATTGAATGTTTATAAAGCTATTAAGAATAGGCTATCCAGATGAAATGAAACGAGAGATTCAGCTCTTGCCGATTTCCAATCGCACAGCAAAACCTCCCAGTTTAAGAAAGTTAGCAAAAGATGAACTTAACATGGATACTGTTGAAAATGAATTGCCATCTTCGGTAAACTGAATTTTTATTTTTATTTAAATTTTATATAAACTCTGTTAATTAATCAAAGAAGTTGCTTTAATAGCGTCTAAGGGCATTGGCAAATATGAAATTGTTTATAAAATATGAAGATAATGGAGACGAAATGATTCCTGTAGCAAAAGATAAAAAAGATAAGAAGAAGAAGAAAAAACAACGACATAAAGCAAATAAAAAATCAAAAAAACTAGACTCGACAGGGAGTAAAGTTTTAGCGTCTCCAACAAAGATTATTATGTCTCATTCTGAAACCCAAATTATAATATCTTCAAAAAAGAGTAAAGTTATAACGTCTCCAACAAAGACTACAATGTCGCAGTCTGAAACCCAAATCATACTATCTTCAACAAAAACTATTTTAACTCAATTTGTAACTCAAACTAATTCCATTCAAATTACATCATCCAGATGTTCGTGTACAGAGTCACTAAGTATTACTGGATCTATTTCAGCAGGATTGAATAGATTTCGGTGCTGTGTTATCTTATAATCATTGCTAATAGATAATTGTGGCTGCTTATAGTAAAAATTTAAGCTTATCTAGCATTTCTAGAAATCAGTTCCTGTCAGAATAGTTAAAATTAAGGGGAATTTACAAATAAGGGCCCGGAAAGTGAAAATAATTACAAATACGACCCAAATTAAAAATAACCCATCAAATTATGTTCTTTTATTATAATAAACTTAATAATATTATATTTCTAGTTTTTCATGTTGTTACTTCAACTTTTTCTTATTCAAAAAATTGAGCCAAAAATTCAACGCAAAAAATGTAAGACGAAAAACCTTGAATCTACTCAATATGTACAGTTTGGTAATTAAAAAAATATTTATATTAATTACAATAATTGTTCATTTTATATTCTTTATCATTTTTATTCATTTTCTTTATTTTGTTCATTTCTATTAATTACATTAATTATCTTATTTTTCTTCATTCATAAATGTTCTTTTTCTTTCAACTTCATGTGAAGTCAAAGTCACGGCATTTCTTTACATTTTAATGTTACACATAGGTTTTCATGCATTTGGAACTTCAGGACTAAGTACGTATAAAGTTAGTCATGACTATTCTAGGTTACGGCATAAACCAGGAATGGAGTTTCACAGAAGTGAAACGAAAGTATGGTTTACAGCTATGTTCGATTGGGGTGTTCTCTATCGGTCTAATTACAAACATAGTGCAGATCACATAGTGATGATCACTTATCAATGATTTTTATAGATCAACTAGTTATACTTTAGATTATTCCTTAATAGTAAAAGTGATTTGCTATGTAAAAACAATTATATATAGATATATAAATAGTTACTAATATATCACTATAAAAGAATTGTAATAAAGCTTATTATATATATAGCAAAATCAAAAATCAAAAAAAAAATATAATAAATTTTTCTTAAAATTATACTTATTTAATTAAGAAAATAAATAGATAAATAATAAAATAAAAAATTGTAAAAAAAACAAAGTATAAAAAATGCAAAATACTATTCCTAATGGATTGGTATACTGATCTTGATAGTTTAAAAAAAATTTATTTGAGTACTGCTTCTAATAGGTTTTTAATCACAAACTCTAATTCTAACTTTTTTTTATAGTAGAATAGTATTTTAGAGGCCCTTTTTTAGAACTCTATTAGAAATAGTATGTATATCAATTATTTTTCTTACTTTATTAGAAACAGTACTGACAATCTATCAAAAATAGTATTTTTGCATTAGAGATTTTTTAAATTCATATAATACAGAATATTTCTCCATTTGGTAAAAGATCTTTAATTAGAAATTTTTTTTAATTCTATGATATAAAATTTGCACCAATTATTGGCTGTTATTATTTAGCACACAACTGCCTTTTAAAGCCTCAGAGATCACTAGAGATTCCTAGACTACATATTTATATAATAATATTTGCAAAAGAATTTTAAAGGATTTTTTAAAACTGGTTGTTATTTTTAGATTATAAAAAATTCTTTTTTTTAATAGAATTAGTTTTAGAATAAATCCTTTAGTATATTGCAGATTATTTTTATATCACATAAAATATCTGACTGAAGTAATATTATAAGAAATAATCAAGTGCTCAAAATCAAGAAATGAAGAATATTAGTAAATACATAATATTTGAAATTGTTACTAAAAAGAATCAACTATGCTAAATAATTTATTAAAATTATAAATCTACTTACTAATAATATCATAAATCTACCCAAATTATTAAATCTGCTTTAAAGATTATAAGAAAAATTGTTTTTCTACTTTAGTTTTAAAAAAAATAAATACTGAATATATTAGTATTTACAGTAATTTTAACTCATTATATAAAATATATAAAAACAAAATAAGAAAATTTATTTTGCTTAAAATAAAGATATAACTCTAATTGGGATATAACCCAGGATGATTGAAATGTTCACAATCAGATAATATTTGAATAGAAAATTTGGTTGATATATCATAGCAAATAATCTGACTAAATTATAAATTTATTTAGCCCATACATTGGGTTAGATCTGGCCAATTTTATTTGGACTATTCCAATTAACAATCAGGGCATAATAATGTCATAATTGCATATCAATAACTAAATCACTAAATATCATAACTTGTAATGACTAATCAAAAACTTGATCATATTTTATAAACTAAGATAGTAAATTATTTAATAAAACTATTATTGTATATTCTTGCATGTAATAACTTCTTGCTTAAATTATAGATAGTTATTTTTAAAATCAAACTAATTATATATATAACATAATAACATTTTGGTTTTAATTCAAAAATAATCACCCATATAGATAATTGCATAGTAATAATCTAATTTATCAAATTATCTGAATATTGTATCTTGTAATAACCAATCAAAAATATTAAAATACACAAAATCTTACTTAAATTATATAGATTAATATGGTAATAACCTAATTTTTCTATCTTTAAAAAATCGCTATTGTGCTAACTTTCTAAAACTAAAATAATTTTGTTTATTTTTATTGTTGAGTCTCACAACCCTAATAAACTTTTTATATGCTTCTTTTTTATTTATTCGTTGTAATTTTATTTTTTTAGAAAAATACTTTAAACAGTATAAATAATGTAAAATTAAATAAATCAATTATTTCATTATACTATCTTGAATTAACACTTTGTGAATATATACCAGATTTGTGGTATAGATTTACTGAATTATGAATCAGATTTCAAGATTAGTTTTAATGTAACATGATCAAGAAAATTCAAAACAAATGTTCATTTTACTTACTTCTTGTTCTCTAACAAAAAGTTTTCAGTAGACAATTTTACTATACAAATAACTCTTTTTTCAGCCATAATACTAACCCTAACTCTAATATAAATAAATTTTAAAAAATTTGAGTTGTACCATAAACTGGCACACATTCAAGTAATGCCTTAGATTCTGATTTTATTTCATCATTTATAATATGTAATATAATCTAATATATAGTCTATTATATATTGATACTTTTAAGTTCATATATATATTCTGTTATACATTAATACTTTTAGGTTTATGTGAATAAATCACACTTTCAGACAGATGGTTCAGATACAACTAATCAAACCATTAAAGTGTACAAACTTAGAATTGAATGGTATAGGTAAGATATTAAATCAATAAGAGCAAAAATAATTTATAGTAAATAAAAACCTGTGTATTGGTTTAAATGTTCTGAATTAGCCTAATTAGAAAAATCAGAAAGTAATTTTCCAAACAAAGCTTTTATATATTATCAATCCATCAATTACATTTAAATTATTAATACAAAAAAGTCTTTTATAACTTATACAGTATTAATAAATTTACAACATACTTTTTTTTTTTTTTAAGAATTAATTTAAATAAATAATAATTCAATTAGTTTAGAATTATAGAATAAATATATTATTAAATTTCAATAGTACAGTAATAAACAATAATTTTTTTTGATTTTACAAATCTAGGTTCAAATATTGATATAATTTATTATATTTATAAAATTCTAAGGTCTGGTAAGCAAAATTGTACCATTTTATATCTTTTTAAAAAAAATTAAATTGCATAACCAATTTCAAATGGTTTATTATTTAAGAAGATTATCCAAGAATTCATACTAGAAATGTAGTGAAACGGAGTGCATAGTTATATAGCAATTAATTAGCATTTGTTTGCAAAAACTTATATATGATTGGATAATACATCAAATACACTTAAATATCGTAGTGTTGCATCATTACATAGCTCTAGACTTGTAAATATAAAACTTGCGTTGTTAGTAGTTTAAGCAGACTTATTGATAGAATAATAATGAATATTTGTTTATATCGTTCAAACAGAATTATATCTGATTAAAATTAAAAACTATTGTTATCTGAAAATAGAAAAACATCAATTTATCATTATATTATTTAAATTTTTATAGTTTATTACTGTTTAGCTATTTGAAAATAATTAGGCTAAGGATGAAATATTGTATAAGTAAATTATTATTTTACAGAGTTGCTTTTACCAGATATATTACTTTTAAGCCAGCTATTTACTCTTTCTAAAGTCATACTATGTATATCATAAAGTGAATATTTATGGTGTACCATAATACACAAAGTGGCATAGTTTGTGTTTTGTTATTTTAGTATTTTAATGTTTTAGTATTTTAGTGTTTTAGTGTTTTAGTGTTTTAGTATTTTAATGTTTTAGTATTTTAGTGTTATAGACTTAAAAATTATTTTATAAAAAGAAATTATTACCAAATTTAGCAACAAATTTTTGATTTTGCATTTTTTGCATTTTAGTATTTTAGTGATTTAGCATTTTAGAGTTTTAGTGATTTAGCATTTTAGTGTTTTAGAATTTTAACATTTTAGTATTTTAGTGTTTTAGGGTTTTAGTATTTTAGTGTTTTAGTATTTTAGTATTTTAGTGTTTTAGTGTTTTAAAAAATTTGTCCCAAATATAGTAGTTATGATAGATGCATTATGCATAATAATTGAATCAGCTTGAATTACCTACAGAAGTTCAGATGATGATCTACAAAATTGATAAGTGATGATTCAAAAAAGCCACAATAATCAAAAATCTATTTTGACTAACCAAGAAACTAGACTTCTATTAGAAACCTATTTTCAAATCAAAAATTAGACAACATCACTTATTAGTATTAGTGATGAAATAAAATATATATTGCAGCTGCTACAGCAATTTCATAAAGCATCATCTGAACTTCTAAGACAATTCTGGCTAATTCGATCATCTGATTTAGATACATTATTAGAACAAAATGCATTAACTACATTAATAATTATGCATGATGCACCCATTATTAGCCTATTATAACTACCATATTTGAGACAAATTTCTAAAATATTAAAACACTAAAATCCTAAAACACAAAAATGCTAAAACACTAAAATGCTAAATCACTAAATCACTAAAACGCTAAATCACTAAAATACTAAATCACTAAAACATTAAAACACTAAAATACTAAAACAAATTATATTACTTTAGGTATCTATAGTACACCATAAATAATATTAAGTAATAAACTTGATTTAGAATAAGGCTGTTTAAAGTTAATTATTAGTTTAACATCAATATTTTGGGCTTAGACACAAGAGGGAGAGGGAAAATTAAACAAACATATATATTTTATTGGCCAGCTGTAGTTATATGATTAATGAACTTTATTCTGTATTGTGATTGGCTGTTTAATTTCTGGGAGACTGTTAACTGTAAGGGAGATGATATTAAACTAATAATCAACTTTGAATAGCCTAAAGTATAATTTAAATAGGTAACAAACAGGAAATTAATATTTATAATATTTGCTGTTTGATCATATTTTGACGTATTTTATGCATCTAACTTTACTAT
The DNA here is from genome assembly GCA_910592135.1 of Racocetra fulgida. NCBI lineage: Eukaryota > Fungi > Glomeromycota > Glomeromycetes > Diversisporales > Gigasporaceae > Racocetra > Racocetra fulgida. The sequence goes on along the minus strand of CAJVPZ010000750.1, from coordinate 4,379 downwards.
TTATCTTTTGATAGATAATGACTATTAAATGCCATCTTCGTATTACTAATTTAAATGCTGTACCTTAACGTAGGGTTGTGAGCTTACATAGTCTAATGGGAAAAAGTCATTAGACAAATATATGTCTATTTATAATTTTTATATGTCTAATGGTTGTCTAATACTGTCTATTCACAACCCAGCTTAACGTTAGTAAAATAATATAGTAATAGCACATGTGGCTTTTCATAACATACTAAACCTGATTATACCTGTTGTTTCATTCTAATTGTAAAGATATACTAGGAATAAAGTGATATTAAAATTTTCACATACTGTATTGTATAGTTATATGGCAAATTAAATGGCATTCATATATAAAATCTTGCATCTTATTGGATACATACATATGACAAAGCAAAGGTATAAATGCATATTGAAACTTCGCATGTTACATCTTCACATCTGAAGTAACACTTGCTCTTGTATTTTGTGTTATATAAGATTGTCTAACTTTTAATGCGTAATACCTGATTTCATACTGCAGTAATTTGTTTTCTCATGGTCATCTCTTACTGATTTTGATTCCATTATACTATTCTGTATATATAGTAGAATTAGATCCTGATTCTGGAGATTTGATTTCTATTATCTGCCAACCTATAACACAATAGAACAGCACTTGTAAAATCGTATTGGTATATATTTGATTTCCCAAATTCACAATTTACAATATGTATGTTTCACAATTTTAAAAACATTGTAAGTAAATTGATTTTTTGGCTATTTGATTTTCTTTTTAAATGATTTTCTTCTCAAATTATTTTGGCTTAAACAATGAATTATTTGAATATAGTAATTGATTGTATTGTTATTTTGAATCATAATATGTTAATATTAAGGGTAGGATGTACAAATTTCTAATTTCATATAAAATAGATTGTAGATCAACTTTGTGTAACAAATTTTTTATAATATTATATGATTTATATATAAACATCATATGATTTGACTAATCAGAATAGCAATTTTTTTGTACTATCTAAAAAAAAACATATAGCGACCTAAAAAAAATTTAATTATATATGTTGTTAGTTTTTTTTTAAAGCAATGCATATTGCGCAACTTCAATATCATAAATAAACTGTTTAAATTACATATTATATAAATTTTAAACAAATTGGTTAAGAAATTAAAAAGTTTTATTAGAAGCATTTTTTTATTTAAAAATCTAATATACCATTTAGATCATATAAAAAATGATCTACATATACCCTACCCTTAATTCTCTAAATAATTTGTGATCCTATCCGCAATCATTTAGCCTTGGACTGGTTAAAGAATAAATTTAAGCCTCTGTTAATAACTGGATTAATTTTTACAGTTTTATCCAACTTCAACCCTTTACGTAAAATAATTCATCTAAAAAAATATTTGTTAATTTTTATTTGTACCTTACTGATATTAAAAAAATTAGGTGACTTTTATATAATAAATAATTATTACTAAAAATAACAAATAATTATTTAGTTCTTTTCTCTTATATAGCTATTTGAATTAATAATAAACTACATCTTGCTTTATCATATTAAACATTCAAACCTTACCACTATCAATTTCTTCCATTCCTGGTTTTGCGTGATGATGTTGCACAGCTATCTAGTTCTCTAAAAAAGTTAAACATGACAATAAATGGTGATAAGCATTTTGATTCAGTATATCAATTCAAGTTTCATTTCTATTTTGGACAATCACCCAAGCCTTTGACGATCCTGCATATTAATCAACTCAAGCTTCAAACCTTTTATCAAGAGTAAATTTAACACGTTTTTGAAAAACACATCTTTATATTTACACCTGAGGCCAGTTGTGGAATAGTAAGAAAAATAATTAGCGACAATAATTTAAAATAACAAATATTGTAAAATAATTCCCAAGAAATTAAGATCATTTTTTCTATGAGCAACTGCATGCAAAACAAATATGGACAGATCTACAGGTCGATAAGTCAAAACAAAAATTCGAATAATAGAAAATTTGAATAATAGAAAAAAATTGTATAATGGACGTATCAACGGGTCGATAAGCCAACGCGGCACAAATAAATATAGACTGATCTACGGGTTGATGAGCCGAAGCAAAAATTGTATTATTAGAGATTATTTCTATAAGCAACTGCATGCAAAACAAATATAGACAGATCTACGGGTCGATAAGTCAAAACAAAAATTCAAATTGTATAATGGACGTATCAACGGGTCGATAAGCCAACGCGGCACAAATAAATATAGACTGATCTATGGGTTGATGAGTCGAAGCGAAAAATTGTATTATTAGAGATTTTGGTTTGTGTAAACATGTTAAACTTTGTGAGTCGACTGTACAAACGACTTAAATATTTGTTTGATTCATTAATAGAAATGAATACTAATTGTATGCACAATTTATAGAATTAAAAAAAATCTATTTATTGAAATGTAACATGTCTTGATCTCTTACTGAATGAAAGCATATTGTTATATTGTATTATCGTTATTAGTTTATATCACACCGGCGTTCGCTGAAGATTATGATCCTAACCAAGACGTATTCGACCAGCTTATCAATACTCTGATACCTTTGATAATCATTTCTTTGTTCACTCTTAACCCAAATAAGATAACCAATAAGAGGATGTTTAAGGTCAAGTTGTTGTTTGACGATATATTGTTTCTGTTATCACTTTATATTGTACCGTCTGCAGTTATGTGGAAGAACAAATACACTTATGACATCCCACTTTGGATTCCTATACTTTACACAATCGCCACCTGTGTTGTTATAATCTGTATATTTTTTACTCATTTGTCAGATAAGAATATGATCATACCATTTCACTTATTGCTAACAACACATTTGATCTCTGATATTTGTTTTCTCTTCTATTCCCGTGTCATTCACGTGGATATTATTTCGACCACGTTTGTGTACCTTCACGCTATTAGTGGTGTGATATTCTCATTTGAATTAATATATACCTTGTTGATGTTTTTTATAATAGATAAACAATGTATGCAATCTATTAGCGATCATTTGTATTCCTTCTTAGTTAACCTCTTATCGATCACCACATCTATTCTAGTAGTTTTCACCCCACTAATCCAGATGCTGAACATGGCGTTATTGTCTGGAAATGATTACTACTGGACGAAAACAATATTTGCGCTGAATCTCATCTACCTATCAAGAATGCTGGACTATTTTAAAAATGTCATAACACTTGGTGACATATTCGGCGAAGATATCTATCTATCCGTAACATATTTATTAATAGCGGTGTCAACTTTGGCTGTAGAAGAGGAACACGATCATTATAAGCAACACTTAATAAGAAATATATATTTCTGGCTCAAGTATGGTGAAACTCGTAAGCCCGATGAATCGAACGAACGATCAGAATTTCATGAAATCCAAAAAGAATTCAAAGATTTCCAAGAAGAGTTTAAGGATCTGAAAAAAACAATTAACGAAATACAAATGACCCTGTCATTAAAACAAAACAAAACCGATAGTGTGTAACATTCTAGAAATAACTATAAACAAAGCTAATGAACCAAGATCCTTAAAACCGAATCAAATATAATTATTTATATTTTCATGTTTATTATTAACTCAATTCAGATAATTCAAATGCTTAATAGGTTGGAATACTTGTTAATTAGAATGCACAGCAATGTTACATGAATTTGATGAAATGTTGGATAAGGATCCAAGAAAGCGACTATCAACAGAAGAACTTTATGAAGTTTTCAAAAGCTGGCAACGAGATAAATAATTCATTAAAAATTAAACAAATATGATCCGTTGAAATCAATACAATTCTATAAAAGTTCAGTTAACTCAATTTAAACGAAGAAAGCCACGAAAGTATAACGAATTCGGATTAATTATATGAATTTTTAAGTAAAATTCGAGTTATTCTGAGCCAAAAACTATTCAAAACCTATGTTACTGTCAAATCAATCTAAATATTTAGAAAATGGTTTAAAAGATAAAATTTATTGATATAAAATAATTATAAATAAATGATTAAAAATTAATTATATTGAACAAAACTGAAATTATAACGATTTAATACTGAAGCGATCTCTTGGATTTTTAATATAAAATAATAAATATTATTGTTATTTTGACCTTCAATATTTGTTGCTTTTTTAACTTCAATGAATTTTAGGGAATGAATAAAAAACCAAAAAGGATGAGCTAATATTTATTCGATATAAATTAGCCCGGAATGAATAAAAATAAACTTATCAGTTGAGTATTTTTTTATGGAATAACGACACTGTAACCGTTGATGGGAGAGCTTAATAGAATTATGTAGATAAAAGGCCAATTTAACTCCAACGGTGTACGGGGAG
>CAJVPZ010000749.1:0-17185 GCA_910592135.1 Racocetra fulgida | reverse complement strand
AATTTTAAAATTAAACTATAAATTTTACAGATGATTAATTAAAAATATCTCAAATTTTTATTTTAGCTTAGAAATAGAGGTACTTATTCTTAATAAAATTTTAAGCAATTACAAAAAAATATAAAAAAATATATTCTAGCGGGCATATTTGGCCGCTGGATGGTTTAAGGGATAGTTCTGATTGAGCATTTGTATATACTAAACAAAGTTTTTCAAAAATCACCAGTAGCTTAAAATTTTAATTACAAAACTACCATTTGTGTTCTAACAAAAAAATTCCTTGCAAAATTTTAGTATAGTATATATTTATTATACTTTTATACTGTTTCTATAATACTTTTATTAGTTGATCAAAAAATAGGATTTTTTTTATTTAATAAGAACTATGGAAGAAATTAGTAAACCTCTCAAATCTATCTCCTTATAGAAGTATTTTTAATTCTATAAACACATAATTTTTTTTTATCTTTATATACAATATTTTTTTCTTTTATCTTTATGTATACATTTTTTTTTTATTTTATCTTCATATAATGAATGAATAAAGCATATTCGAACAATCTAATAAACTAAATAAACTTACATCCACATATTTTTAACATTATCGCAGTATATACAATAAACAGTCTCTTAAAATAATTTAAAACAGATTCTTTCTGCAATGAGCTTATTGAAAGTAAAGATAAGCAATATTGCAAATATTACAATCAAGTTTCTTTAATTAATACAGGTTTTTCTATAATAAAAATACATTTTAAATGTAATCATCTGAATAGATAAATGAATTAATAAGAAGTATTAGTAAATCTTTGTTTTAAAACATGGTATGAATTGGGTATGATTGAATAAATAAGAGTTAAAAAAATAAATCACTGCAATGAAATATATAAAAATATCAAGCAAAATATACATATGATTTATTATATACTAATATATATAATAAATAAATATATAGCAGGTTTTAAACTAATATATTTAAATATGCATAATTAATAGCATATACATATAAATAGTTTAAAGCAGATTTTGAAAACCTAGTTTATATATGTGTTTCTAAACAGTGTTTAAACAGGTTTCAAAGTACAAACTAGCAAATTTAAGCAGAATAATATTCTAATCGATATATACATATTCAAAACTTGTTTAAATCATACTTAGTTTATTAATTAGATAATTATAAATTTTTTTTCTTAATACTCAATAATAAGCTACTCTAGTGTTGAGCATAAAAATGCTTAAAACTCTTATATCCTGAAAATAAGCTACCTTTGATTTTTTAAGTTTAAAATTGTTTAAAAAAAGGTAGCTTATTTTTGGAAATCTATGGTATTATATATTTTATATAGTATTTTAGTTACAACTCTTATATAAAATCTAACTTAGAGATGTAGCAACTTAGTAAAGTAGTCAAGTTGTCGCTTCTTCAAGTGGCATATCCAAAGTTCAATTTCTACTAATGACGAAAAATCAAATAACTGTTCAGGGTTGGGATGTAGATCCTATAACAATGATCAAACCAAATAGGTGTAAGGGATAATGATTGTTTAATAGATAACTTATCTCATAAACTCTATTAGGCAATAGTATAGACTTGGAAGATCATAGAGCATTTGTGTAATAAAAAAGTTATACAAAGAAATACAAACTGATAAAAGACAATGTAAATCTATAATAAGTTTCTATGATCTGTGTAAATCTGTAGGACTAGTCCCAAATAGAAATCCACATAGCAAGTCCCAAGCAGAGAGGTAGTACATACTTTCAATAGTTCTGAAAAGTCTAAAAGAGAACTAAAAAGCTGCAAATTTGAATAAGAACTTGGTGTTTAGTGAGCACTATATCAACCAGGTTGCTAGAATGATCAGAGAAAAAGAGCAAAGATAGTATCCAAGTTAAGCTAGTAGAAAAGTAAATAATATAACTTGTGAACCAAACCAGGCTATCTAAATTGGAAGTTTGGTAAAACAATAGAAGGGTTCTTGATTGGATAAGTACTGGAGCTAGAGTATAAGTAAACTCTATAAAGACAGAAGTAGATAATAGTAGTAGAAATAAAAAGTTGCAAGTACTTTCTTTGGACTTGACATAAGTTACTAAAGCCTAGGTCAGCCTAAATGTGATATGAAAAGCTCTAGCAAATTTACCTTGAAGTCAAAGATTTTTTTAAAATAGTTGAGACTACTTTAAAGCTCTAAGCCAGCATGTAAAAATAAAATAATATTAAGTATTATCACTTAGATATAAAAGAGTTGGTATATAAATACAGAGAGTTTAAATAGGTAACCTCCTAGTGAAATGCAGATATAATATCTAGTGTAGAACCTAGTAATAAGCAGACTACTTAAATAGATACTCAAAAGGTACAGGTATAGCTAGTTGCATTTTACAAATATGTACAGCCATCAGATATATTTGATGATTAAAAATACTGCTAATATTTGAATAAAGAGCAGCATGGCAAAAAGGTCACCTTAACATCAAAAAAAAAATAAAATCCAACTCAGGTTCTAGAACATTTAATCTCAAAGTCTTGATATGTGATCATCAGTTTTAATTTCAAAGTCTTAAAACTTCCTCCTCATATATATTTTGTTGTTTTTCTTATTTATTATATCACAACTTAAGACTTTCTAAGAATAAAAATGATAAACAATGCCAATCTCTTACTGATCTTTTGGAGGGGTAGCCAAATCTTTACTTTTTGTTAAAAATTTTGAAAAAAAAGAGCAGCGAGGAAATAAAGGTTTTGCAAAGTTCAGTTGTAGTAAATGCTTTCTAGATTGTTTTTTTTCTTCTTTCTTTATTATCTACAGTTTTTCTTTTATTTAATTGCTACTAAAATAACCCTTCTGGCTTGAATGTTGAATATAGGAAGAAGTTTACTGAAAACAAAAAAATGCTTAACCTAACCTAAAAATCACTTCTCTAATGCTTGCTCCTTAATATATTATATTAAAGGCTTTATTAATAGCGACTAAAGGAAGAAACTTAGATAGTTTTAGATATTAAACTTCAAATTTTTCAACTTAAGTTGGTTAGGAATAGTTGGTCCAAATAATCATCAAAAAAATGATGTGTATTTGTTATTATCTATAAATTATAATATAGTTAAATAGTTTGTATTTTTTGCTAGTCTGTTTGCTAGATTATTAAAGGTATTATCACTATATGCTGTGATTTTTTTAAATTGAATATCTAATTTATAAGCTTTAATAATATTAAGCAAAGTAAAGGTGTGGTGATTTAGTGAAGTTGGTAAGTTAGTGCACCCCTAAGCAATTTGTTGGCTAGGTAGGAGGTTCAAAACCTATTGACGACGAATTTTGAAAATTCTATTTGTATGATGGCTACTGTTTTTTGTTGATTAGTTGGAATAGGATCTCTATAACCTTGGTGACACCAACTCGATTAGAAGATCATAGGGTATTTGTATTATATATGAGTTATACAAAGAAAGTTCAATGATCATATTAATCTGAGGAACTGGAAAGATGGATGCCTGCTTGACAAAACCCGAATAGAGAGATAGTACAGATCTTCGATAGTATTACGTAAAAGACTATTATTGAAGAAACTAGTAAATACTGAACGGGACCAAAGTATATAGCAAAAACACTCCACTAATTAGGCCACTGGGGCCAGAGAAAAAGGATCTGCTTAATTACAGAATACCAGGGTACTGGTAAATCTGCAGGCAAAAAGTTCTTTTTGGGCCAACTGGATTGGGAGTTTGAAATACTAAATAATAAGTGTTTGGGGAGATACTCCACCAATCTGACCATTGGAATCAGAGGAAAAGGATCTGCTTGACTGCAGAATACCAAAGAATCAGTAAACCTGTAAGCAAAAGTCTTCTCTGAGCTATCTGGATTGGTAGTTTAGAAATGTCAAAGGTATTGATAATAGTCTGTAAAGTGGATACAGGAGTTTGGATGAACTCTACAAAAGCAGAGGTAGGTAACAGTAATGTCTTCAGCTTGCAAGTACTTGTCTTCAGACTTGGTGTAAGTTACCAAAGTCTAGATTAGTCAGATTGTGGATACAGAAAGCTCTAGTAATGATGCCTCAAGGATAAATTAGTCCTAAGGCTACAATATATATCTGGGACTTCTTGACTAATGAATGTAATGGAGATGTTTTAGTAATATAAGTGGGTTATATATGATACAAAGGGTTTAAATAGATAATCCCCCAATTGGGTTATAGATATAGCAAATAGTATAGTCTTTACAGTATACTGTCTCAGATTATTCAAAAGTTGTATGTATAGCTACTTGTATTTTCTAATGTAATTGAGGTTTTGCTATAAGCCTCCTGACCTGATATACTTAAATAAAAACCTCTATGCCAAAGAAGCTAGTTAAAAAAAAAATAATAATAATAATATTAAACAAAATATACTATATAGACTAGTAGTTGTATGAGTATTGTTTGTTAGGTGTTGATAATAACTGTTTAAACTTTTTATACTTAGATATAATTAATTATAAATCTGTGTATATTGTAATAAAACTGTTTTTAGAATATATACTAATAGCAAAAAGTATTTTTTTTTCCTTTTCAATCCTGTTTACTTTATTATAAAAACAGACTTTCATTCTTATATTTGCATAAGAAATCTAAATCTATAAGTGTTTTAACTAAAAGATAAACTTATCTATGGTGTATCTCACAGATGCTGTAACATCTAATTGCAGTCAGGGTGAACCATTAAACTACTGTGTTTTGCCTAGATATAATCTGCCTAGTGAATGATTGGCCTCTTCTAGAGATCTGGAACTTACTCAGAACTTATTTCCTTGGATTCCTTGGCTGGCTGTTGCACCACCCTGTCAAAATTCCTGTCCTACAATAGAATACTGCCAAACTAATGACACTTTCTTGTAGGGAAGGAAAAAGAAAAAAAAAGGATAATGGAAAACAAAAAAAGAGATAAAAAATAAAACTAATACATCAAAGAAATGGATACTAATATTAAAGAATATAAAAAAACTAAACTAAAACCTAAAAGAAACTATCGCTAAAAAGAAGAAAACTTGCTAACCAGGCAAAAACTTCTAATTATACAAAGTCTTAATCTACTATTAAATGTGAAAGTCTTGACAAAAAATTTAAAACTAAAATAAAATGCACTATAACTCGTGCTAGAGACTAAAAATTATATACAGATAACTAGAGGATGTCTGTATATCTCTCTTCACTTTGCTTTATTTTTTCAATTAAATCTATATCTTTATCTGAAAGTATAAAAATTTTGGAATCTCTACGTGCTCTATCCAATGATCACGTATTTGTATATCCTTAACAATATGACATATAAGATATTTTTCTAAACACTCATTCAGTTATTAAATTTTTCTAACACTATTTATTTTACATGTATTGTTTGTCATCATGCAGAGTTTTCTAATATAGAAGTAGTAAACATTGCAAACTTTTGGAGGGATATGCTGAATTCTCTACTTTTTGTCAAAAGTTATGGCCAAAAGTATTAAAGAGAAAAAATACTGTATTTGCAAGAGCTCAAGACAATAAAAGTGTTCCTAGTTGTTCTTAATAGAACTAAAAAGCTTTAAACACTTGAGTCAAAAGTTTTTCACCACTACTGTTATCAAAATAACCCTTTTGGTTTAGATGCCAAATGTGCGAGAGAGTCTATCAAGAAGAAAAGCTTGACCCAGGGTACAAACCAACTATATATGCCCTGTTTTTTGGTGTTTTACATATAAGTCTTTATCAACAACATTACTAATAAGGAACTTTAAGTATCTTTAGACTTTTTAGAGCCTTGAATTTTTAAACTGTTTTGGTGCGATCTTGGTTCAAGTGATCATTAGAAAGAGTTGATAGCAAAAAGTATTGCAATAAGTTCAAAATTGTATAATAATAATCAGATTTAGATTTCTGCTAAATATATATAAATAATTATATTATTTTAGGTTTGAACACAACTAATTTTTATAGTATAATGCTCTGTAGTAATATCTTTAACCAAACTATCTGTATAGAATATAAATTGTAAATAGATTAAGTTATTTTTTGCAATTTGTAATAGTGATTAGGAGAGTTGGTTATCATTAAAGATTTTAAGTATTGCATTATTTTAAAATTTGATAGTAGATTGTGTTGGTATAATAACTAGGTTATATAATGCAAGAGAGTAAATTAGATCTAGCAAGTTAGTATAGAGGTTTAGTATAATTTTATTTTCTATATATTTTGGTCATCTCAAAAACTTGATTGATGAGTTGGTAGAAATATTAAATATATATTTGTTTTAAATTTAATTAGAATTTAATATACATTCTGTATATAGTTAATTTTGATAAGTTGATATAGAATATAGATTAGTATTTAAATTGTCAAATATAATATTTTAGTGTATATAGTCGGACCTCTCTAAATGCATCCCCCCTAAATGCATAACCTCTTTAAATGTATATTAATTGTCTGGCCCATTAACAGGCTTAATAAATAAATGCATATTCTTTATTCTACAAATGCATACTATTTTTTTGGCCCATGTATAATAAATCTCTCTATAAACACATATCACGTGACCAACAGCCAATCAAATTGAGATAACGTATTATCTAATATAAAAATATTATTTTATTAAAATTCTAAATTTTTTTTAAACAATCTTTATTTTAGTAACATGTTAGAACAACAATATCTAGCATTAAATATTCCTATATCATTATCTATCTCGCGGATTCTAATAAATAAATGCTTAATTTCATCTCTTAGCGCTTTCATAGCAATACCCACTAAAAGTTCCATCAGCGCCCCCTATCTCAACAAGTTTTTGATAATAAATGATGCCTTATATTCAAGGCTAGTTAGCAAAATATAGATTATGTAGAATAAAATAAAATGTAAAACATATGCAACAATTATCACTCTTTTTGTTTAATTTGATCAATGATTATCGTAATTTTTTTTTTTTTGCCGCCTTATGTTCGTTATATTTTGTGAATTGTATCAATAAAATGGAAATGTATAAATAATTAAATGAATTCCACAAAATACGACAAAGTTGAAGTGACTTTTATATTGTCATCAAGCAGTTACGGAACTCTAAAAAAATTACGATATTGTTGATCCAGCTAAATAAAAAAGAGTGATAAAAACTGACTTACGATTAGTGTTACAAATCGAATCAAAAAACGCAATCGATTAGTTGGCCAAAAATTTTTTAAAAATCGATTAGAAATCGATTGTTGCCAACTAATCGATTAGTTGGTATATCGAAATAGCTTGGATATAATTGTATAGCCACTAATTACAAGATTAAAGATGATATTATATAAAACAACTAGTCAATTAGTTGTCTAATAAAATTATCAATTGATTAGTTTTAACTAATCGATTAATAGAATATGAATTAAAGACAATAGGTAAATGCAGTATATACGTATATATATGCATTTATGCATATATCGCATACTCATACTGTCAAGTTTCTTTTAGCCCTGGCCCTGGTCTAATATTCTTTGTTGCTCTGGCCTTGGATCCTTTCTTTTTTCTTTGTTGACTCAGTCCTGGATCTAATTGAGTATTCAAAAAAAAAAAAAATATATATAATTAAGTAATTGATGTAAGCCTATTCCTTTTTTTGTCTTTGTCGCCCTGGTTCTGGATCCAATTTTTTTACCCTGGCCCTGGATCCAATCAAATATGGAGCAAAATTCTCATAATTATTTTTTTTTAAAAAACAAAAAAGAAAATTAATCATATAGGAAATAAGCGTTTATTTTCTTTTCTTTTCTCTGTCATTCTGGTCCTGTGTCCAATTTTTCTTGTCATCCTGACCTGCATCAAATTAAGTACTGGTCAGCATTTTTTAAAAAAGAACAAAAATATATGTGAAATAAGCAATTGTTGTATACCTATTTCTTTTTCTTTGTCATTCTGGCCCTGGGTCTAATTTTTTTTGTTATATCGATTCTGGATTACATTAAATATGAATCAGTAAATTCCAAAAATATTGTATGCGAAAAAAAATATGTGTACCTATTACCTCTTTTGAAACGTAGTGCCTTAAAATTTTTCCACGCTTATGCTAAGCAATAACTGTTAAAAGAATACCAAAAATAGCTTTTAGATATAAACATCTTTATACATTTCATGATTACATAATAACCCATCTTGGATTATAATCATTTGAATTATAAATTAAAGAGAGAAGCACTTATTGAACTTATTAACCTTTATATTACATTAAACGAAATGTCTTCCAAAAAATCTAAAGAAACTAAAACTACACTTACCAATGAACAAAGAAAAGATATAATTAAGCACAAAGAAAAAAAATCCTCAAATTAGTCAAGCTGACCTCGCCAGTTGGGTAAAGCAAACAATGGGTCTAACAGTTCATCAAACTACTATTAGCCGTTTAATAAAGAATAAAGAAGAAATTAGAGAAAATCCTGTGGCGAAAAGACAGAGAACAGTTCAGCATCCAGTACTTGAAAATACATTGATTGAATGGATCCTACAAAGCCAAGAAAAAATAATCCTATCTGTTAAGATTATAGTTGAAAAAGCAAAAAGTTTTGCTAAATCGTTAAACATACCTGAGGATGATCTTAAGTTCTCACATGGTTGGCTATATAAGTTTAAACAAAGACACAGATTAAAAAGAATAACAAAACACAGAGAAGATGCTTCTGTAGATGAAGAAGTTATCAGAACTGCTATTCCTGACCTAAGAGAAACCCTAAAAGATTACGACTTGAAGAATATATATAACATAGATGAGACTAGATTGTTTTATCGATATAAATAAATAATGCTACAGGAGTAGCACAGATTATCAAACGATTTACTTGTGCAGCACAAATAAATCGTTTGGTAACCTATATTCTACTGTATACTAATTAATAGCTAAAATTTTTTTTTTTCTAGTCTAGAGCCAGACACTACACTAGCAACTGTTCGTCTTAAAGAAAAAAATTAATAAAGAACAGCTAACATTGGCACTTTGTGCCAATGCTGATGAGACAGATAAAATGATGCCATTTGTTATTGGTAAGTTGCCCAATCCACGTTGCTTCAAATCTATTAATCACCACAGCCTTCGTATTATGTACGATGCAAGTCAAAAAGCATGGATGACAGTTCTGTTGTTTCAAAAATGGCTTAAGAAATTTGATTTGAAAATGGCTGGTCGCAAAGTAATTCTCCTAATGGATAATGCAAAAGTTCACTCTGTTGGTAATTTAAAACTTCGTAATACAACCATTAAATTTTTTCCTTCATATACAACATCTTGCCTACAACCTATGGATGCTGGTGTCATTATATCCTTCAAACGCCACTACTGAAATTACTTTATAAAGTGGCTTCTTAATCAGTATGAGTCTGAAAAAGATAATAAATTGGATATTCTTACCACTATAAAATTCATTGTTCGAGAATGGAGAGAAGTGTTATCGAAAACCATAAAAAATTGCTTTCAACACACAGGAATTCTTCCATTAGTTCAAGATAATGATGAAGAACCTACCACTAATAATAATGATGATGATATAATGGAAGAGTTGTATAATAATATCGAATTGCTTAATTTTCAAAATGTAATGGATCTTGAAGAATATATAGATTATTCAGAAGAAAAAATTGTAACAGAAATAATGAGCGATCAGGAAATTTTAAACTAAGCCACGTATCAGGAACCTCAACAGGTTGAAAGTGATGAGGAAAATGACAGTGTAGACATGCCCCAAATTACTTATAAGGAAGCATTAGATGCTGTTTACCGGATGGAGTTGTATCTTATGCAACAAGACCTTAATTATGTGGTTCAAACAGAACATGACATAGCTTTGTCAAAATTGTATAAGTTAGTAAGAAAGCTCCAGAATGCTTCGTTTAAATAATTAAATATAGAAACTTTCTTTGAACCAGTTGGTAATGTATGTATATCATTATACATAACAATAAAGCTAATGAAATTAACCTTTGTCTAACGATATTTCCTTATCTTTAAATAAATAATTAGGATGGCTAACAAAACGATACTGAATTGAATCATGTGGTTGAGTAAAAAAAAAAACTTATCTTTTGATATAACAATATAAAATTGTTCAAATTTATATTCAAGAAAAACGTAGTTAAAATGTAGTTAGTGGATTTATTTAAATCTTATCTAGTTTTTTCTTTTTCTCTAAGTATAAAAAAAAAAAAATCAAGTGTCTAATACTGTGATAAATGTATATCTAAAAAGTTAGACATATGCGTATTCAAATTAGAGTTAGATTTTGGCTTCGTTACAATAAATGAAGTAAACGAAAGTTTATAATATAATAAAACGAAAAGTGTAAGTTTACAATCTAGTAAAATAAAAAGCAAAAGTTTATATGATAAAAAAAATTTTTGAATGTTCATAATGTTCTTAAGGATATGTCATACGTACGTATGTGCATACTATACGAACGTACATAAAATATCATTGGCCAATAATTATTACATGTGATTATACATTTACTATATTTCTATTGGTTATTCTCTAAATGCAACCCTCCCTAAATGCATAGTTTGAAGCTGGTCCTGAGGGTATGCATTTAGAGAGGTCTGACTGTAATAAATAATTTATTATTATTTGAATAATATTTTTTGGTTTTCTTTATAATAATATTATTATCTTTGTATGTAATTAGCCAAGGTTTAAATTTAGCTTTGTAGTATTCAGTATTAAATAAAATTGAGTTGATTGTAAATAAATTTAAATCTGAATTTGATTTGTTTAGTTAATTGATTAGTAGTTATTTTGTTTTTAATAGTGTTTAAAATAAGCCGGCTTATCATGACTTGCTGCAGCTTGAATGGTTTATCATGTAATAAATTCAAATTTGTCACGTAATATCCTCGAATTTGTCACTTTTAATGTGACAAATTTGAAAATACCATGTGACAAATTTGAATTTATCATATGATAAGCTATTCAAGCTGCAGTGTAAGTTCACAATCTAGTAAAATAAAGAGCGAAAGTTCATATGATAAAAAAAATTTTTGAATGTTCATAATGTTCTTAAGGATATGTCATACATACGTACGTGCATACTATACGAACGTATATAAAATATCATTGGCCAATAATTATTACACGTGATTATATATTTGCTATATTTCTATTAGTTATTCTCTAAATGCAACCCTCCCTAAATGCATAGTTTGAAGCTGGTCCTGAGGGTATGCATTTAAAGAGGTCCGACTGTAATAAATAATTTATTATTATTTGAATAATATTTTCTGGTTTTCTTTATAATAATATTATTATCTTTGTATGTAATTAGCCAAGGTTTAAATTTAGCTTTGTAGTATTCAGTATTAAATAAAATTGAGTTGATTGTAAATAAATTTAATTGCAGATCTGCATGTGATCAGTAGAAATTACAACTATAAACTATAGCGCTATATTTCTTAATAAAAAAAATTGTAGTTAAAATCTTTATTTCTTTTAAAGATTAAAATGTCAAATACACATATAACACCTGGTGAACTTATTAAAACTGGTACAATAGTTCCAGAACTTCACTATGGTTCATATTTACGAGATTGGTGGGTTTTTTCAGAAGAAAATCCATCTTATCCTATTCCTATACGATTAGGACTTGAAGTTATGATACAACTTCATAAAAATCCTTTTATTATTCGTGTAGTACGTTCTATACACAGTCCTTTACAACCTGGATATATTTGTGAAGGAAGTGGACAGAGTAGTGGTATTGTTACAAGTGCTTCTACAGCAATAACTTCTGTTTATCAATCTATTTTCGGTACTAAAACTAGGTTTTCAGGGCTCGCATATTTGGGTTTAGATCAAAATAAAACAGCACAAAAATTATTAGAAAATGTTACTTTTTGCCCCTTTATTATTAAGCTAGAAAGTATATCGATTTTTGTGGGTTCACTTGGTAAAATTACACATTCAAATAAAGTTGGTAATCATTATACCACATCATTATTTTATAAATATAAAACAAAACAGTCAGTTTTTTTACAATGTATCAATGACAATTCATATTCAATTACGGTTTATCAAGATAGTCAAGTTGTTAATGAATATAGAGACACCTCACCAAATGCCGTTTGGCAACAAACTGGAGTATTAAAATCTATTTGTGGCGAAACTTTATTTGCCATAAATCATCCCACAACTTTATATAATTTAGAACAAATATATAAAACCAAATTTCATTATCAAATATCTATACCCAATAATTGTACAGTAGCAGATTGGGACAATAAAATAATTATGAATCATCTATTTGAATTACATTTAAAAAAAGCAGTTAGTAAATCAAATGAAGGATGGCATCGGGTATTTCAAAGTTGGAAACAGCAGAAAAGTAATATAATAGAACTTCATACTCATATTAGAAAAACCTATGGACAAGATTATGAATTTCGAAATCGTGAATTATGGGCATGGCGTGCAGTATTTCGTGCAGCTGGGTGTACAGAGATTACTCCATGTAACAAGGAAAATTCAGAGGTAATTACAAATAAATTAATATTATAAATCCAGTGTTAGCATTTGGATATATAGACATAAAATTTTGCATATCTAAATAAATTTTTATGTCAAATTCACCCAATTGCCAACATAAATGCGACAAACCTCTTTAAATACAACCTTTAACCTCTACTCAAATTATAGATTGATGCTGTAAGTACTTATATCATGTCGAAATTGTAGTAATTTGGATAAAATATGTAGTAATTTGTCAAAATACAATTACGACATGACATAATACTTACGGCACCAATCTATAACTCAAATATATACCAAACTTCTATAAATACGATTTTTCTCATTGTTCTCTGGTTATACAATTGCATTTAGAGAGATTTGACTGTAATAGATCATAATAACAAAGTACTATTTCTTGGTTACCAATATAAAAACACTTTTACAAACCTACTCAAAAAATTTTTAATTAGTGGAAATTTATTTGAGATTCGATAAATTGATTAAAACAAAAAACAAAAAAAAAACCTTATTAATTAAAGTCTAGAATGTTTTAACCATTTCTAAATGCGAATAGTAGTAACTATAATAATACTAAACTATTATGGTATTATCATAGTTCTATATAAATTTGGTTAAAAATTTAGCAGCAAAGTAGCAGTGCATTAAAACTACAAACCTATTGAATCATCCTCTTTATATTCTACTGATAGCAAAAAAGTGAATCACAAACTCGATCGAATAAATAATTTTCCACATATTAAAAATTTCATCAACACATTACATAAATCGTTATTTTAGATTCTTTTCAATTAAAATTTCTATATATTGAATCGCTTACCCAATTTTTACTAATTAATTCAAACGATACAAAAAGAAGGTCTAAATTCTGTTTGATTTATTGTCTTGTTAGATTTAGCCTTAAAAATTTTCAAACGCTAACTTTAACAATATTATGATTCAAATTTAGAATTTTGGTTTTCTTTTTGCACCAGCCAATTTGTTACAAATTATTTCAATCAACTACAGTATGAGTAACTCATTCAACCACGCTAAATGTTATCTAAAATTATTAAAAAAAAATGTGATTTTAGATATTTTGTTTCATATACGAACTTACTAGCTCACTCTTAGATCTGATTTGAAGTGTTATATTAATATAATGAATCGTAATAGATTTATATCATTTACTGACAATCACTTTGTTATATATTTACTATTGACAATTAACTTGCCAATATTGTCTATTTTATTTCATTAAAATTACTTTGACAATAGAATATAGCCTAATATAAAGAAACAATCATACTTGCACTCACCTAATCTTAATTCTTAAAAAGATAAGCTTATCTAAATTTGAAGCACAAATTTATGATGCATCATTTTATGCTTCAAAAGAACTTCGAATATGTCATTCTAGCTGATTCTAAACTAGTACTTTACGAAATCAAATCAAATTTAGAATTTGAATCAAATATTTGAAATTATTTGATCAAATTAATTAAAAATTTGATCAAATAATTTCAAACAATTAATTCAAATTCAAAATTTGATTTGATTTTGCAAAGTACTATTCTAAACTTTATTACGATCCAAATTGCCTTTTCTATATTGAAGTTCATATATATATATTCAACAATTGATTAGTTACTAATAAAAAATAATACAACATAGGTTGAATTCTGGACAAACGCACCTAATCCCGAAAAAGATCGTAATACTCTTAAACATCTATACGAGGATGGGTTTTTAAATATATTATCACCAACTTCATCAGATAAAGTAAATATATCTTCAGAAACTTCATCGGATAAGATATTTTGGGACTGCTTTCGTACTAGTTATGATGCAAATCCTAAAGGAATAGAAGGCAAAATTAGAATACTGTCAATTATTGCGGAAAACTTTATATATCAAAAATTGATAGATGAATTAAAAGTAAGATAAATATATTTATAGATATCAATAACTAGTTTTCAGTTCAAATTTATAATAAATACCAGATTATGCTAATATTTTGTTAAAATTTGAATCAATAAACTAGATTATCGTGCAAACTCTTATGATCATAGATTTTTTTTTTATTGTTATTTTTTGTACGTTAATACGTAAACACAACAATCCCGGATTAAACTCAGTTAGCCAATCACGACTTTTAAATGATCATAATTGCACGATAACATCGATATTGGATCATGCGATGATATTAATCGTTGCATGACCAACATCTTATACTTATTAATATCGCATATTTTCAAATGTTCTGTATATGTAATAATAATTGAATAATTTAGATATCCCCCCATACGGTCAATACAGCACGAAAGTTTTCTCGTATTAATGGACCTGGATGTATTGCATTAGAAAAACCTAACATTACTCGCACAAAAATGTCTATTGTTAAGGAAAAAGAATTCGAATTATTTTTTAATGACAAAGAAAATGTAACTATGAGTTCTTACAAAGTAGATAAAGAAACACAATTACCTGTACTTTACCTAAAAGACCAAAAAACAACACTTTGGGAAAAGTTTTCAGCTACTTATCCAGACGGAATGAAGCGTACATCCTTTATGGCCCGTTTGCAAAATGACCGTTTTCAGTACCGAGAAGACTTAGGCGGATTATGTGTAATATGTAATGATTATAGTTATCAGCCTTTTGAAGAGTTGATTGAGATAATTAATAAAAGCTTCTCACATAAAACATTACAGGTTAGTAAGGTCAAGCTAATATGATTTCTTGTTTAATATAATCCTATCGTCTTAATTGTTTCAAAATTATAGAAACAAATACACATAATATAATCAAACCCCCCTAAATGCATACCCTATAAAAGTCTTTCTAAGTGCATATCACTGCTTAGACCCAACTAATATAATCCTTATAATTTTTTACCTTCCTAAATGCAAGTTTGACTAAATTTTCACATATAGTCCCGTCACAATGCATTTAAAGCGATCTGACTATATTATATAATCCCTCTATTTTTTTTCTCTGGCATATGTTGGAATCTGTTATTTTTTAAAATTATACATTGGATCTAATCTAATAATAATAGATATGAATGCTGCCAAAAGAAAACCTGTCATCGGACATTCAATTTTGTATACAGTTAGCCGCCTATGAAAAATCTATCATAATGATAGATTTTCTACAGATGGCTATCTGTACACGAAATATAATTGAATGTCTGATGCCAGGTTTTCTTTTGGCAGCACTCATATATATTTTTAATATCTTATTTTTCTTTTCCACTCTCTTATAATTTCGTGTTATGTTAAAAAAAAAAACAAATTAACCTAACCAAAATATAAAAAAAAGTCATATTAATATATAATATACAATTTTTGTAGGATGATCTTATTAATCAGGTAGAATTATTGCGCTATCACCTAAAGCATAATTATGAAAAGGAGTTGGTCGTGAATAAGAATGGTACAATTGGTTATGTAGATTGCATTAATCATTGTTTGTTATTTGCCTTTGGTGAATGTAAAAATCAGCATTTTTCACGATGCCTAGAATGTGACAAATTATTTAGCATATTTATAGATCTAACAAATAAATTAGATACCTCACATCATACAAAACTTACAGAATGTCAGGAACGATTAACATGCTATTTGGCCCATCAAACCCGTAAAACGTACCTAAGTGCTCAATTTAATTCTACATTACGTGAACTTGATGATTATGGGGCAGTTATTGTAGTTGATTATAAGATGCGAATTTTACCTGCAACAGCTCGAGAAACAAAAAGCCAGTTCTTTGGAAAACGGGGGTGGACACTTCATACAACTTTAGTATTTCAAAAAGACAAAGATGATAGTGAAAATTTGAATATTCGGGCCTATGATCATTGGAGCATCGATACCAAACAAGATGCATGGTTCACTGCATCATGTTTTGAGGCAGTATTCATGACAATGGATCCTAAACCACATTGGGTTAAAATAATTTCAAATAATGGAGGGCACTATCATAACTCGGAGTTAATGGCAATTATTAGTCACTGGCATAGTTGGTATAATATAGAAATACGTGGATGGATCTTTCTTGAACCCGGAGAAGCGAAGACCACAGTTGATTCTCATCACGCGACTGCAAGTAGATTTAATATGCACTAGTCTTTTTTTTAAAAAAAAAAAAAAAATTCAAACAGCACATTTCGAATGCTATTTAACCTGTCATTCTCCTACATCATTTAATATATAATTTACTTTTCATATGATTTTGTGAATATAGTTGTTCATAAAATCATATAATAATCAAACTACAATGTTTTTGCGAAATAAAATATTATAATATCCTTTTTATATAAAGGATTCGGATACAATTTAATAAAGTTGTAAAAATAACCCTTTCTGATCGTAGTGTCCTTTTTAGTATTGTATCCAGATATAATATTTCTGGCATGTTTATTTTGCAAAATAAGATAGTAGATCAAACGGCAGGTTAAATGACAATGTGTGCTATTTAATGCATTGAATATGGTTTGATTTTTGTAATTTGCTAATAAAAATGCCAATTATAGATTGCACATGCAATTAAAAGGTATGTTAGAATTGGGTATGACCTTACCGAGGATGCAAATATTGAAACAGACTTCAAAATTTGAGCGGAACCTCTGTAGCACATATAGAGCCAAATCGTAATTCAACGACAGAAGCATTAGTATTAGCAGACCAAAACAACATAAACCCA